>OZ026625.1:78614098-78657230 GCA_964020975.1 Hermodice carunculata | reverse complement strand
TTTTTTGAAACTCTCTGCTCGTTCAGAGTTCTAAAAATGTATTTTCGAATCGTGAGCATTTGGCATATTGCTGATTAGCTTTGCTCATTTTTTTCATATACTGAACCCCAATGAAAAGTATCCACATAAAAAAATTAACACATTAATTTTGTAAGTTACTAAGTACTGTGTGTGCATATATGCATGGTTTGGAGCCTACATCAGGGTCATTCAGGACAACTTTTTAACTTTTGCTGGGTTGTTACATAATGCATGTGACTTTTGTGCACCGAATATGGCTTCTGACAACCACTCCTATTGGATGGCTAAAATGACCTGATGTTTTCAGTGGCTTTAAAAAGGGATGTTCAGCCAAGAAAAAAGCCAGTGGTCTCAGGTGTGTTGAGGCGATCATGCCGCGTCTGAGCCAAGGTCAAAGACACCATGCTTTGGGGCTTGCAGAGGGTGGAGTCCCAATCACTCAAATCGCACAAAGAATGGGGTGTACTCGGCGCACCATCCAACGACTAATTGAACGGCAACAAGAAACTGGATCCGTAGATGATCGGCCTAGGCCTGGCCGAGAAAGAGTGACAACACCTGGCCAAGACCGTCACATCCGGCTGATGCACCTGCGAGACCGTTTCCGTACAGCAGCCCAAACAGCCCGTGAGACTCAAGGGGTGAATCACCGTCCTGTCAGTAGTTCTACTGTGGAGAGGCGACTGAGGAGCAGTGGCCTAACAGCCAGAAGACCTTACAGGGGTAACCTGCTGACCCAACCCAGAAGAGAAAGACGACTGCAGTGGTGTAGAGCACACTCCAGGTGGACTCGCCAGCAGTGGAATACCGTCCTTTTTACTGACGAGTCCCGTTTTTGTGTCAGCAGAGCAGATGGCAGAGAACGTGTGTGGCGCCGGACTGGGGAGAGATATGCAGATGCCTGTGTCCGTCAGGCAGATCGATGGGGTGGACCCTCTGTCATGGTGTGGGCAGGCATCAGCAACCGCTACCGGACACCCCTAGTGGTCATTCAAGGGATCCTCAATGCTAGGCGGTACATTGATGAGGTGCTGGAGCCGCACATGGTCCCATTTATGGAGCAGCATCAAGATCTGGCGATCTTTCAGCAGGACAATGCACGTGCACACTCTGCAAGATTAACAATGAACTTTCTCAATGAGAACAACATCAATGTCATGGAATGGCCAGCGTTCTCACCCGATCTGAGCCCTATTGAACATTTGTGGGATCAGTTAGGCCAAGGTATTCAACGGAGGACACCTAGGCCTACTACCCGAAACCAGCTGATCCAAGCTCTGCAGGAAGAATGGAATAATGTTCCCCAACACAGAATTCAAACCCTGGTCAGCAGTATGCGCCGCAGATGTATAGCATGTGTTGATGCTCGAGGTGGCCACATCCCATATTGAACAGAAAAATTTGTGTGACTTTCAATTAGGGCAGTTAATGACATTTTTTGCCTGTAAGTGACGTTAATGTCGGTAGAGCGTGACATTATTTTTACGCCAGAAAAGTGAATGCTTTGTTAAGTTCTAAGCACGTCTAGGTATGAAATGTTTCAAGTATAAACAATAAAATACTTCAAAATTGGCATGTGGATACTTTTCATTGGGGTTCAGTATATATCGAACAAATTTGATGGTAACAGGAAGACAATGAATTAATGCATTATCAAGGTATCTGTATCTGCGGACATGCTTAACCCGCTGACTGTAAAGTATTTATATGCGGGGGCTCTTTTTTGTTATATTGATTTTGGATAATTTTAGATAGAAAATAATTTATATTGCTGAGTCACCGGGGTTGGAAACGCATGTCCCTGAATATCTAATATCTTAACCGGGGCGTTTGTTTTCAAATATGTAGGAACGCAATCAACTTGCTTATAGAATTGGTCATCCCCCTGACTGCAAGCGATAAGTAACAGTGAAATAATCAGAGATAACTCGCGAACCTTATGACGACCTTTTCGTTGGCGTTGATAATTTTGCATGAAGAAAGATTTATTTTGTGAATGAAACATTCCATGCGGTGACAACATAACATTGCACCCTTCTCTCTCTCTCTCTCTCTCTCTCTCTCTCTCTCTCATCTCTCTCTCTCTCTCTCGCTCGCTCGCTCGCTCTCTCTCTCTCTCTCTCTCTCTCTCTCTCTCTCTCTCTCATCTCTCTCTCTCTCTCTCTCTCTCTCTCTCCCCATCCATGACATACATGTTACAGATACAGACAATGAAAGTATAATCCAAATAGTTTTTTTTTAAATGGATAATGACTTTTGGGAAAGAATTAAGACAAAGAAATCATCGCGTTGAAGCCGAACATGCGTAAAGCAACAAAAACTCATATTAACACCTTTACTTAAAACTTATTTTATAAACTGATGCTGGTGTGACCAACTTGTTATGCACGGTAACCAAACGATTTTGACCTAGTGCCAGCGGTCTAATCAGACGCCTGCTATGCGCACGTGTGCCACTGGTTAATAGGTAGTTCTACTCCTCATACTTTAAAGCTATGTAATTTAATTCCATTTAGAAATAGGATTGGTACTTAAATGAGAGAATACAGACAAATACGACACATGCATATCAATTTCCCGCCGTAATAGTTTGTCATGTTGTTAGGCAACGGAACTAGACTGTCAACATGGTGCAGGTGCACTGGTGGATGCACTTAACATTTAGGAAATGAAAAATGCATATGTTAAGCATGACGATGATTTCAAGGTATTTTGGAATTAAATAATAATAATAATAATAATAATAATAATAATAAAAAAAAAAATAATAAATAAAAAAAAATAAATAGATACATACATACATAGATAAACAAACAAACAAGCAAACAAACAAACAAACAAACAAACAAATAAATAAATAAATAAATAAATAAATAAAATAAAAATAATAAATAAATAAATAAATAAATAAATAAATAAATAAATAAATAAATAAATAAATAAATAAATAAATATTTCTTTGCCGGGCTTTAATAGCTGGAGCATCCCCTCAGCTAATATGAATGGGGCGTAACGTGTTGCATGGAATGACCGAAACTCCGAAGGTCCATTTCCTGCCTTGAGATGTCTCACAATGAGCAGCTTAATTTACCATGATCATGCTGATTATTTATTTATATTATGTTTTAAAGTTAAAGTCAATACCCAAACATCTAGAAATGTATAGCACTGTTGCGCTATAGCTTTGGCACGAAAAAGATCGTGGATTCATGTAACAAGACACGCATAAAAGATAGTATGAACTTTTGTTATCCGTTTACATTATATTCAGGCAATCAGCCAAAACATTAAGTTTGTTGTCGCTCTTTTATTGACAATGACATCTTATTTGGGCCACTTGTTTTGCAGTATGAATTGTGATCAGTCAAATGTTGAGCCATTGGAGTTTCCGTGTTGGGCTATTTGTACATTGGCGAACTATAAAGGCTTCCTCAGAAAGAATAATCGGAGGAATAAGAAGAAAACATCCGTCAATTGTCATTCATGGGAAGACTTATAGAACACTAACTGCACCATAATTCTGAAATAATATATTACTCTTAAAATGGCCAAAACTGTTTGTTGGTCGAATGTCATATGCTGCAGTGTTTTTTTTTTTTTTTTTAAATTAATGCCAAGAGTAATGAACATTAATTTGAACGACACTTGTAGAGGAAACCTTTAAAGATAAACAAGACCCAGGTCAACAGCCTTCCTTGACGCGGAATGGGCGCCTGGCATATTTTTGTTTTTGTTTTTGTTTTTGTGTTTTTTGTTTTTGTTTTTGTTTGTTTTTTTTTAATATTCATTGTTTTAGCGCAAAACTTGCTTAGCAATACCTCCCTCCCTAAAATATGCTCCATCTTTTGCTCTTTTAAGCAACATCTACATCAAAACGCTCAATTCTTATTGTATGTTCGTACTTCACGCGCAACGTAGCTTCTTAACATAGTCGTCTTGAACGTTTTGCTCTTCAATTGCCCACAACAAATCCTGTACGCAAAATACCGCTCATTCGAAATTCGGTTTACAGAAAACTTTTTCGACTAAAAGCGAAGATAAAACCTATTAGGATAGACTGTTCCGGTCAGCACCTCTTGCCGATGGGGGTGGGGGTTGGGGGTGGAGGGTGTGTTCCCAAGCCTGCAGCAAAGATAGCCGTTGCCCAGAGTTACATGCATTACAAGCATGACACTGTGAGAAATGTCACCCATTACAACATCTTACAATATGTCGAGTAACGCAACAAGTCCCAATAATATTCATGGTCTATATCAGCTTCAAAAAAATGTAAAATCACGTTCTTCTTTAATGGAATATATGGCGATCATCTTTGAATCAGCAAGACCTCGACAGGTCGCTTAACGCTGCGCCGTGAATGATTTATAATCAAGCATATATTGTAGACGTTGTGCGGTTCTTTGGTACGTTGATGAATCATCTTTCTTCGGGATGCCATACAAAAGGATCGGATTGTAACTGCCATAATGCCACCCAGTGTTAATCTTATTGTGCAGTCTTATAATCACATACAATTGTGTCATGCTGGTGACGCTCCTTTCAATCTTTAAACAAGACCATTATCTCTCTCTCTCTCTCTTTCTCCTCTCTTTCCTCTCATGTATATATATATATATATATATATATATATATATATATATATATATATATATATATATATATATATATATATATATATATATATATATATATATATATATATATATATATATAATATATATATATATATATATATATATATATACACACATGTCTTGGGTCGTTTATGGGCAATTATATACTGCCCACAAGAAAAAATATATACAATGGAATAGATCCTACAGCCGGTTTGTGGGTTATGCCCATTGTCTGCGCGTGAACTGTAATCCTCAAACCGGACCGTGGGCAGTATATACCAAGTATAGCTTACCACAATTTCTGGCCATTTATAGATTCCCATAATATCTGGGCTGATTTGCTAAATTGTACGTTTCTGAAAACCCCTAGGTAGCGCATTGAATTTAAGGCAAACATGGGTTATGGGTCTTTTTCAAATGCCGATAAACCAAACAACTGCCGACAAACGGTCTGAAGATTACAATTCTGCCCATAAACCACCCAAGACATATATATATATATTATATATATATATATATATATATATACATATATATATATATATATATATATATATATATATATATATATATATATATATATATATATATTATGTTCGGAACCAGCGGGACTGCAACCTTTGGCACCAGTCGCCTAACTGTATTGGGAAACGCACGTATCCGTTCGATCATATATATGTCAAATTGCTTGTCGAGACCGTATATCACCGACGCAGGTTGACCAAAATAGTAAGGTGTACCCAGCTTACACATACACACACACACATACTTACACACACACTTACACACACACTTACACACACACACGCACACACACACTTACACACACACACATATGTATATATGTATGTATGTATGTATATATATATATATATATATATATATATATATATATATATATATATATATTTATATATGAACTTACATCGATCTGCCTTAACACAATTAAATTGCTTTGTGTAGTTTACCATGCTCCTTCTAGGGAGAGCATGGATGAATGTTACCTGATGTCCCGTGTTTCATTGTTTTGTACACGTACATGATGCTGCCTAAAGTTTACTAGTCCCCGCCCTCTTCTCCTCATTCTGCGCCTCCTCCTTGTTTCTTCTTTGTCTTATTCTCGTCCCAATTTTTCTTCCTCTGCTTCACTTACGGAACCTTTTCAGCAGCAAAGCCATTGTTTCATTACGTGGCAGTAATAATTCTTAATGACAGAGCATCCATCATTACGGCGTAGGAAAAAAAATTCACATGTAAGTACATTTGGCCAGTTTCCCCTAATATCGTAATGAAATATGAGTAAAACATTGACAGAGATGATTGTGCTTATTAGGATTTAGTGGGCAATTGAGGAAGGAAGGAAAATGCAAAAGGCATTAGCCATTGATATAGTTAGACAACAATAGAGAACATTTGCTTGTCTCATTCCTAGCCACACAGAAGCACAGTTTTTGTATCTTGTCAGTCACCTGAGCTTATATGATGGTTGGTCGTCAGCCGTTGTCGGTAAATGTAGCTTGAAGGACAGTTAAGCATACCTGCTCACTAGGTGGTGATACTCTGAAACCCTTGTTTTAACGACTTTTTAAAAAATCGGGCAACTCTCGGTTAATGCTCACATTGCTATTGATTACCATGCAAGTCAATGGAGATTTCAATGGAAATTCACATTTTTTAGTTCTTTTCCCAAACCGTGAACCACGTACGCTTTACACCTGGTGGGGCTGTACCTTGGATAGGTCTCTACTATTTTTCCAACGGTCACGCTCCGATAATTTCAAGATTTTTAAATAACTTTTCTTGTTCATTTTTTTTTCAGAAAAAAAATCATTAAACAATTTTCTTCTCCAAAACCGCCGATCCGGTTGCTTTATAATCGCATAGGAACACCTGTGGATACCTTTAAACATCGATTTGTTCAGCAAGGGGCGCTGCGACCATTATTATTATTATTATTACTATAATGGAGGGGGGGGGGTATAGGAATTTTTGAGCGTGTTCACTTTTCTGGCTTTCTCTACCCAAACATTAAGTTGGATTCTCTTCAGAAATATAAGGAATATATGTGGACTTGATCTCCACCAAATCTGTTCACTACAGAGTGGTGCTAATTTTTATGATTTTGAAGAAGTTTTCAAAATTCAGACAAATCGGTCACGGGATATTTCCATGTCAGCAACAGTGCTGATGTTTTTAACAAAGATGACCTTGGTATCATAATGAGGTTAAAAGGACTACTTCAGTCTGTGCATGCGAGATCAGTTGAGCACAGAACGGATACAATCCTGTTGTTTTAACATTTATATATTAGGGAAATTTCGATCGAAATGCTGGTGAAAAGAAACGCACAAAACTTAATCATTTCAACATAGCTTGCAGTAAATGGAACGGTTCACCTGAAAACAGGGTGCTTTAAACCAAGACCAAGAACTTCATCCACTGTAGTGTCCCCTTCATGATACGCTAATTTATGTATTGAGTGATAACGCACCAGATTACAGGGGGCCTATCAAACAATGGCATCTCCAGTGAGGATGCTTTCTCATTTTACATTTTTACAAAGTAATAAGCTGCTACCCATGGTGTTGATTCATCTTATCTGATTAATTAATGCTCACAAATAATACCAAGGACTACATCAAACACTGATCATCAACCCAGGTTTTTACCTTAAAATCCCGGGTTAGAAGCCAATATTGGCCACAGGCAAAGTGGATTACTTATGCTCATGTTATAAACGAAACGTTGAATGTGGAGCAGGAGTAGCGAATATTTGCTACAATGTCTGAGCTACACCTGCTTTTTGGGGTATCTCGGGGATTGATCTCTTGGTCTATAATTTTGCATCAGTCAAGGAAAATGAAAATCAAGGGTGGTTTCAGAGCAATCAGTATTAGGCTACTTCGGGTATTAGTAGAATACCTTAACTACTGTGCACTAATAATACATACTAATGAAGAATATTGTACAGATTTTGACGCTCAGCGTTTTTTTTTTGCGTCGTTTTCATATTATGAATGTGGTACGTTGTAAAAAAATTCCATGATAAGTGTTTTTTTGGGGGGGGGACGGAGGGGGGCATTTTTGTTGTTGTTTTTTTTGTTTTTGTTTTTTTTTTTGTTTTTTTTTTGTTTTTTGTTTTGTTTTGTTCTTTTTGTTATTTTTTTTTTTTTGTTGTTTTTTGTTTTTCACAATCGCCGTAGAGCTAGGCATTGATGGGAACATGTTTATTAGTGATACACACAGGATTTACAAATGCCAATTGAAACGATACCTGTGGCGAAATTTAAAAGCATTTTACCGCGAATTAACACCATATCTTTCTTGTAAAGTGCGTTTTGTTTCTGAATACTGAATTCAGGAGTTTTTATCGCGTGTGGACTTAACACAGCAGTATATATTGACAATGATTTGATTGTATTTGCAAATTCTCAAAAAGCTTGAAAGCAGACATGGGTTTATGTTCTCAATAGACGTCAAATGGGCTGATGTTCTTCTTTTTTTTTTATTCATTGAAACCATCCACATATAGACATTGTAATACCATACCGGCTAGTGCTCTGACAAAAAGCCACATGTAGACTTCAGAATTTTGAATATAACGTCGTTAAGCTCACCAAATACATTTAGAATTGTCTGTTAAAGTCATGCTCTATTTTCCCATATCGACATACAGAATTATTGATTCTTGGTAAAAAAATATCTTTATAATGAAGATTTTATCTATAAAAAAGAAAAATGAATACATCAATCAGTTAAGCACACATTAGCACGAACTATTCGCACAGAAGCTTGACAGAAACGAGGTTAACTTTCCGCCGCCTTTTGCGAGAACAGGCCTGCTCATTTGATTATCGTAATTACTTCATGTTCAATATCTTCCAGCATATGACCTTTCATTCAAGTACCAACATGCCTAATCTCGCAATTATTCTTATCAAAGTTCATGCAGATTGGCAACTATCCTGGGCGCGTTATTGTTTTTCTGAGCGCAGACCAGAGGACAAACTTCGATGCAGTGCAAACCTTGTAATGTAGGGTAAATAAAAGCACACTTTCTTCGTGTGGGAGAGATATTACGGATATTTCTGTCTGTGTGAACTATAAGCTAGAGGCCATATCTGGAAAGCTATATGTATACTACACCCACCGGTATGGCCATTTAAAATGTCATCTTTTCATACCTTGGCATAGCACAAAGAACTGTGTTGCATTTTGTGTGAAGGGCATTTTCGATCAAGTGACATTTTATCGATGACATGAAGCGATTGCCGGAAAATGTATCAAAAACAAAAAACAAAAATTAAAAAAACAAAACAAAAAACAAAACAAAAAAAAAAAAAAAAAAAAAAAAACAAACAAAAACAAAAACAACCCCCCCCCAAAAAGGGGGTGGGGGGGAAACAAAAATGAACAAACGAACTAAACAAATAAAAAAGTATATACCGCAAACTGGACAAAAAGAATTTGTATGTTGAGTATTTCAAATGTTCCGTATACCTGACAGCTTTACTTTTGTCGATTTGGGCGGTGCCGCCGTGTCGGATGTGGCCACTGGTCCATGTACATTGCTGTGTGGGTCCACTTTATCACTGTGGTAACCTTAATTAAAAGTACCTGGGGGAATGTGTACAAAGATAAAGAAAATTAATAAAATTGCTATCCAATGGTTTACCGTGGATCACAGTTAAATGCCAAACACATACTTTTTTTATTTACCTCACTGTATTAAACTAGACCTGTTCAACATGCAATATACCACCAGCGGCAAGCTTGTCTGTGACGGTCGTCATATCTACTTCTGCGTCAAGAAATTTTAATGTCACACAAACAAAATTTGTGATTATCCAAAACTGAACATGGCGACAGTTGTCTGCATGCTTTATATGCTCTGTGAAATAGATTGTTCTCGAACACGCTGGTTTATTTTGACACTGTCACTGCAAAGTGACAAGAGAGAAAAGAACGGTACTACTCAATGATTTGTGCTCATAAAACGGGAGAAAAATCAGCACAGGCAGTGCTCGAGCCAGATAGATTGTGTTTTCTGTCTTTGTCTGTTTCATTGATTGATAAACAGGCAGATCATCTAAAAGTAAACGAAAATGTACACTTGAGCAATAGAAGCTCTGTACAATTGCATACTGATACAAGTAAGTGCGCAATCATTGCGACGTAACATTCCCTGTGGTTTCCAACCTAAACAGCGATACCAGTGATTCTGAGGCTGACCCATCCCCGATACTAGTGATCCCAAACTGTGTTGTATGTGATTACCAGACACCCAGTGTCACTGATTTAAATTTCCCCAGCACCAATGGTTCTCAGATATTCTACGAGTGACAATCGAGAGCCCAGTATCGCTGATTCATATACCTCAAATATTAGTGATCCAAAGACCCTGATATCCGTAATTACCAAACACCTGGGGCCTGTGGTTCATATACCTTTGATATTAGTGATGCTCTAAACCAGATATTAGTGATTGTCAGACGCCCAGGACCATATACCTCCAAGTAGCAGTGATTCGCATACACCTGTGTTACTAGGTCTTTGGTACTATTGGTTTCCCAGAACTTCAATACTAGCGATTTCTAGACCTCAAATACCAGTGATTCTGGTAATGGTACGGTGGATACTATAGCACAAATTTCCTCCAATATTGGCGCAAACTGCATGTGAATAATACATCTGAAAAACCTCCCCTCTGGCACCCACCCCTCCCCGCCCGCAAAAAGATTTTGCTTACAAATGTAGATGAGACTCTGGGCCGTTAGAGCATCAACAAAATAACATGCTAAAGCATAACATGTTTTTTTCATCCTCTAAGGTAACGCCATCTTCAAGCAACATGTTAGATTACAGTAAAAACCTTACGACAATGGATCGCTGAAGGGCAAAGGCGAAATTGCGCTCTACTTATCACTGAGTCTCAAAAAGAATACCATATATACATATAACATGTCCAGGGAGTCAGAATTTTCATATCCCCTGAGTTCTGTATAAATATATACAAGATGTAGCTATTGTATGGTTTATAATGTTTAATGTGTTTTCTTCTGTAGCTGTCTTGAATATATTTTACATTGATTGTGTCCAGCCTTGAGTGTTAAAAGGGTCATGACCTGCGAGGCAAAGCATATGGTGATAAATCCACGTGCAGCCTGTCGGCCATACACTTGTGGGCGATGAATAATGATTTTCTTAGTACATGGGACTTTTTCATCCCAACAGGAATTGACAAACGACCCTCCACCAGAGTTCAATACAAGCTTATATTTCACTCAATCATTGCTTCATGCGAAATTAACTTTTTATTGCTTTGTTCCGCCATAATACAGTCTCATGTTTTACACTTTAACGCAGGTGTACGTTGATGTAATGGATCCATATCATTCTAGTATTTGTTTTCCGTTAACTTTTCATACTAAAGCCGGAACCGATTTAACTTGCATTGCGGTGCAATTTCAGCCTAACGACGGCGATTGACGAGGTATCACATGTGGTGAATTGCGTGAATTGTCTGGAAGAATCCTTAAATACTGTTTTCACTGACTGAAGACTCTCTGCATGTCACATTCCCATATACTTAACCGGATTGGCTTCTGAAAAAAATTAAGGTAGACTGGGTAGATGTTTCCGAGCATATATAATTATATATATATATATATATATATATATATATATATATATATATATATATATATATATATATATATATATATAAATGTGTGTATAGTATGATAAATAACAAAAATTCCTCCATACTGTGTGACTTTTCTTAACTGGAGTATGCTGGCATTTTAAAAACAGATTATTATTATAATCATTATTATCATCATCATTATTATTATTATTATTATTATTATTATTATTATTATTATTATTATTATTATTATTATTATTATTATTATTACTGGCATAGGTTGTTGGTAGCATCCTGTGCGATGCAGAATTTGAATTAAAATCACACCTACCCTTCATATTTCTCTGGAGCTTCAAACCCATAGACCAATAAGATCAAATAACTGGCAGAGAGGCTCACAGGGCAACGTACGGAGTGTGCATTGATATAACGTAGGCTTGTATATCTCCATGGAGCTCGAAAATAATTGCACTATCAGAGCAATTCATTTCAAACCTGTTGACCAATCAAAACAAAATAACTAACAGGGAAGTGTTTAGGGTAGCGGTCGGGGTGAGCATTGAAATAGCATAGACCTGTGTATCTAAATGTAGTGTTAGAACTGCCCTCATACTGCAATTTTAGTCCTGTAGCATACAGTGTCTTTCAGGGGACATACCGACACCAAAATAAGGGAGGACACTGAAACAGTCCAATTGGAACACATGGATAATGTTACACTAGCAACCACCAGTATCTTCCCAAGGGAAATACAATCACCCCATTAGAATAATATTGAAAGTCACTATATCCCTCACGTTCTACATTTGCGCAAACAGTGACTGATGACTCACGTTGCAAGGGTGCGTGCCGCACAAGATCATGACCTGACAGGACAGTAGTTTAGGCCTATTTCTTCCTGAGGGAAGGTGAATTTTTCTCACACAAAATTATGAACAAGAAATTATGCGTTTTGGCTACAAGGTTGGTATGTAGCATCTTACATAATCCCAGGAAAAGCTGCACTTGCCTTTTTCGTCTAATCATGGTTGATACATTTAGGATACAAAGATCATTTCATGGCTAAATCAGTCTCCTACCCTGTACAGTTCCCCCTCAAGCCCGGTCTTGGGAGTATACAGGCTCTTAGGGGAACTGTACCGGGTAGGATACTGATTTAGCCATGGAATAACCTCTACATATGTCCGTGGATTTTGAGAAACAACTGACCAGTCAGAGCATCTCACTAAAAAATCTATGGACCAATGAGAGCAAATAAATAATAGGAGAGCGTACAGGGCGGCGTGCGGGGTGGGCATTGGTGTAACATAGGCCTCTATATCTCCCTGGAACTTGAAAACAATTGACAAATCAGAGCAATCTACTTCCCTGTTGCTAAATAGGATACACAGATCACTCCATGGTGAGATCAGTATCCCACTCTGTCCAGTTCCTCCTTAAGCCGTAACCTCTCGACACGCGAAGGTCGAGAGCGGATACGGGCTCTCGGGGGAACTGTACAGGGTCGGACACTGATCTGGCCATGGGACAACCAACACACACACACACACACACACACATACACACACACACACACACATACACACACACACATATATGTATATATATATATATATATATATATATATATATATATATATATATATATATATATGTAACTATATAAATATATATATAAATATATATGTAACTATATATATATATATATATATATATATATATATATATATATATATATATATATTTATATATATATATATATATATATATATATATATATTATATATATATATATATATATATATATATATATATATATATATATATATATATAATAAGAAAATGTGATTTCAACGGTAGAGAGTGAGACAGTAAACCAATGAAGGAAACAGCTGAGAACACAAGCCGATTAACAAATTAAAAAAAATAATAATAAATAAAATACCAAAGTTGACTCCTCTAACCTGTCAACAAAATTGATATCATTCCCTATCACGACAGTGAGGGTGCTGAAACTGAAAGTTTAAGTGCTTTTTATGCGTGTTTGTTTGTTTGTTTATTTACTCATTTGTTCAATTCATACAAGGTAGGTTGTAGGGACAGTTTACATCGAAACAGAATCTTGGATACAATTGTGAGATTCAGGTACATAGTGATGGAAATTCTTCATTGGAATTTAATATAGAAAGTGGTGTTACACATTGCACTAAATAAATGATCACTGCAGAAACACAAAATATACGCGATATGAACCAAATATCTGCAAACGCAAGAGCTTTTTGCGACTTTGGGTCCATGTTATCCAAACTAAGCCGAAATAAACCGGTGGCCTGATCATTTTCTTTCATTGGAAACACATATTGTTGCTTAGGCGTGTTGGTAGCTGGACGGAGGTCCTTTGCATGAGGGCTTTGAAGGCGGAAACTTATAATAATTCAGACAAGAATTCCCTTGGTCAGGAATATCACTCAAAGGGTTAACAGAATGGTGTGGTTAGAGATGAGTGTCGACGTCGAGGTGCATGGCTGCGCACCGTTGTGTCGGATCGGGACATTCCGAAATGTCAGGTGTAATCCCTGTGATATATTACCCACCATGTAGGGCCCAACCAGCTGGCTGGCTCGCTCCACCTTGAGTCAAATTACCAACAATCAGTCTAGGAGCGTTAATTGAATCCTCAGTAGGATGTCATGAGAGGCACAAAAATCACAATTGTCATGCTGGGTTTCCTTGTGAGGCAGGGACCAGAAAGTGGTGGGACCGACACCTTCAAATTATACGTACGACAGTTTAGCTCGCGTGTAAGCATGATGATCCAAATTAACAATAGAGTCTTCCCAATAATAAGAGGATCGAATTTGGAGTTCTCAGGGACAAGGACGTCAACTTCCTTTAGGTCAGAAAATGTATCTACCGTCAGGAATTGAAAGAAAGTTGTGATTAATTTGCAGGAGTCTTTTAGTCACGAGAGGAGAGTCTTGGAGGGTAATTGGACCGTCATATGTAGCCAATTACGTGGGCTCCTTTAATGGATCAAGAGATTGTACTTTGGTAACGTCAAATGATTCTGCGGCAAAAGTATAACTACCTGAAATACCGTGAGGTAAATACTAAGATATGCTAAAACATGTCCATCCTAACAGTCATATAGTCAATGCGTAAAAGAAGCCCATCATTTGTGCAATGAAACATGTATGCATACAGTGGAGTATATTTGAACAATTATATTG
Source organism: Hermodice carunculata (assembly GCA_964020975.1). NCBI lineage: Eukaryota > Metazoa > Annelida > Polychaeta > Eunicida > Amphinomidae > Hermodice > Hermodice carunculata. The sequence goes on along the minus strand of OZ026625.1, from coordinate 78,642,717 downwards.
AAGGTTCCGATTGGCTCTCATTACTGCATAAAGTAGCATGAGTGCCAAAATGTATATAGATAAGACAGTGTGTAAACGATGTGGCACCGAGAAATTAATACCCAGATGCACCAGGTTTTATTAATTGTTGAACACTCGTAAAATGATCACCCATAATTGCTAGCCACATTTCCCTTTACTGCAATACGATATGACAGATTTCTCCAGATAAAAATATTTTTGGCCATATGATAATAAGCTTCGTGTACTAAACTGTTGTTTCATGATGGTAGTTACCGACTATTTTATTGACCACAGTCCAAAACAAATGTAACAGGAGAATTATACACATGCTACATTAAACATGCACAGTAACAATAAAAGTAGAGTACATAACCATACAAGTCTCCACTTATCATACACTGAAGTCTCGTGAATTATCTTAGAGGATGCAATTTCGTTGGCATGAATCACAAAGTCTGGATACACGGATGATTACTGCCCTATTCACGTTAATTTGTTTCAGCTTGCGACACCATTGTCTCATGTGAGTACATATGGTTGGTAACGGATATTTTTTTTTTTTAGCTTTTTTTAGCTTCGTTTAGTCTTAAAAGCTTGTCATGGTCATTTCACTTGTCTTTTGTCTTGGGTGCAAAGCACACAGGATTTCCAGCACATAGAAACTGGTTGTGTGCCAAGTAATCATACACTTATCCGGCATAGAGGTTCCTCATGCATTAAGTTTTTTTTTTCTGCATCCATGCCATGTGGTTAGACCGTTTTCCTATCTCTATATTTCATTGAAGGTTAATGAAAGCACAACGTAACATTGAACTACTTCCAGGGGTTTTAGTTTCAATGCAAATCAACGGGTGAATCTGGGCCCGCAGAATATTGTACTCCCAGTTGAAAGCTCTTTTAAATTACTTCACTATGGCAACTTCGGATCTCGTTGCCTTCTGTATTGTTCATTTTAATTGTCCCTAAAACAGTGTCCAACGGTAGAGTTCTTGTCTGTGCGAGAATGTAGGCTGAATATATATATATATATATATATATATATATATATATATATATATATATATATATATATATATATATATATATATATATATATATGGGCGCCCTGTGTATAGTACTCTTTCAGTGCGTTAAGAGATGATCAGACCCAGGTCAGCCTTGCAACTTCTGATATACGATCGACCAATCTGGTATTAGAATGGTAGGAATTTTTATAAGGTACTTGAATGTGATTTTATTCCACGTTAGCAACACTTTTGATATAGTACCTCTGCAAAGCATACGCCATCAAATATTCATGATACAATTAAGTTCATGAGTTAAGCAATGCTACAAAAAGATGTTGGCTTAGGACCAAATTTTTCTAGAATGTTATCTATATGTTTCAGTCAAATTATGTTGTAAAACATGCAAAGGTTTCAAACAATTCGAAACTACCAACTGCTGAGAATTGCTCTTAGAGGAAAACTGAGCAAAACGAAGCGGAAGCATTACGGTATGCCAACTTCTTCCTCAAAATTTAAAGAATGTTTGTATGAATCAATTGTAAAAATGGACAGATAATTGCCGATAAGTTTTATATTGATGATTACTTGGAAGTGATATTAAATCAGAAGGAAGATTTTTTTTTGCATTTCGATTTACATTCCCTTTCCTTTATTTCTCAATTTCTATTTAGATATGTAAGAAGCTTCATATTACATTTAAAGGATTCCTCCCGCCTCAAGGATTTTTCATTTCAGATGGTATTACCAGGTAGCACTTTCGTTTATATATCCTAGGAGACAACCCATGCTAGTGAGTATCTTCCGATGCACTGCTTACTGAAATAATTATTAAATATATTTTTTAAATATGTAAAATGTATCAATATCATAAATCTACCTATGGATGGGTCACCAAACTTAAATTGACGCGTGCTAAGGCATTTGGACATTTCCCTGAGAGCTGCCTCGGAGAGCTATTGCTCATTCAGTGCTATCGTCCAGATTGAGAAAACAGTTTCCCTTAGCTCGTACTGACTCCAAAGCTAGCAGGGGAAGATGTTGACATGGCCTGACTTCGGAACGGAACAATTGCTTTAAGACCAGACATACCCATACGTCAATGAGGGTCTTTTAACGGGGAATATAAATCTTGACATGTAATTCTTTTGTCTGGAATTGTTTGCTTTTATGACTAGATGTTTCCCAGGTTAAAAATCTTAATTCTTTTTGGTGAGATATAATAATGCAATAATTATGCATCCTCTGACCAGGGATTGATATACAGCGTTTAGAAGAATTCATGCCCCCCCTCCCTTTTTTTTATTTCCTGACTCAGCAAATCTGACATTCTGACTTATAACTTCATACTGCTTCACCTTAGGCCCATGATTATTATTGAGTATTACTAGGCGTTTACCCCCCCCTTTTTTTTTGGGGGGGGGGGGGGTTGATACTTTTGAACTGGAGTGATATTGAAAGGTCAAACTGTTATTTTGGCTCATATCTTGGTAATATCCTACTTTTGGCTAAATTTTGTTGTCGTAATACCCTTTATCTATTTTAGAGGATTGGATGAGTAGCCTAGTTAGTAAAGAGTCGCCCCAGGAAAGACTTTCCCAAGCAATAAGACAGTAAACAAATGGAGGAATGAAGTTTGTGATTGCAGAAACAGCACATTCCAGTCAGGGGAGCACATGACCATGATTCCTTTTTTGTAAAGACCACCTGTCTAAGTTATGGGTAAAATCTTGGCACATACCTGTTTAATTTAAAAGTTTGCAGAACGGCTCAATTTACTTCTTACAACAATGTTTGCTTCAAAGGGGACTTGTATTTGTGACACTTGATATTATAAAGTGTACAGTGGAAAACATGTTCAAGATATCTTGTGATCTGTAGCTATACCATGCCATACAAATTGAATAATAATTTAATATTCAGAGACCCGATACCCTAGTATCGACATGCAAGCATATCCTTCTTCTTCCTCTTCCTTTTCTTCTTCCTCTTCTTCTTCCCCCGTACATGTGAAACTATGATATCATATATGACAAAACAACTTGATGTATTTTCCCAAGGTAAATGCGTTAAGTTTAAAACAGTTGTGATTCATGTATACTGAAAAGCAACGGTATAAAAATGGCGCATGTCATCAATAGTTGGCGAATATGTAGCTTTCTATCACCATTCTTTTCATTCTTTCAAACGTTTTGAAATAAAGCTATTTACTGACATGTTAAACGCAAACAATCTGTTTCTAGCACCTGACAAGAGTGAGAGTAACCGTGTGTAACAAGTAGGCAGTTTATATGTACATCTTGTTATCGTCTAGCACGTGGAATTGTTGACAAGAGTTGCCTTTATCTCCGCTCGTTGTTTCTCAGTTCTTTCTTCCTAGGGGGCGCCAGTGAAACCAGAACATATTAAGTGCACTACTCCCCTCCATCCATAACGTGCCCGCCCAAGCAAAGAGGAATTATAAAATGCCATTGGACTATCTCGATATCAAATACACAGGGAACCAAATACATTTCACATATAGATAAGCAAAATAAGATGAAAATACTACAACCTTATCAGGCACAGGTTGAGGAATGACGCATTCGTTCTCCGTAAGAAAACTTTCAAATGAAAATTAAATATCAACGACCAAAGACTGAGAACAGAGTGCGACTACAAAAAATTGATTTGCTTTTCAGAAAATCAGTCTGTGCCTAGAAAACTTATAAAAATTACCTATTTATTATTTGTCCTGCAACAATATATTTATTCATGTAGCTATGTCAAAAGCTCATGGATTTAAGTTGGAAAGATACATCAATCTATTAAAGTTTTGGAGCTATTCAAAAAGTTAAACAATGTGTATTTGCCTAATTTGCATAAATCAAACTACTACAACTTTGATTCATGGTTCATTGGGATGCAACTTTCCAACAAATCTATCAACTTGAGTTTGAATGACACCTCAGTCTATGATAGTCTTGATGTTATTCAACATTTAAATTTGGTGTATTTGCCCAATTTGCATAAAGTAGAATGCGGCAACTTGACTTCATGTTTCAATGGATGCAGTTATGGCACAAGCCTCCGAATTGAAGTTGGACTGACACCTATATTTATAATAGATTTGGAGATATTCAACTTCCAAATGTGTCAAGTGCTGCTAATTAGCATACTTTCAAATGCTTCTGTTTTTGTTCACTGCCATTAGATTGACAGGTGTCGTAAAAACTGTATGCACTACTTTAAATTTTGAATCCATCTGTAATACGTGTGTAGATACAAAGCTTTTTAATTTTTAATTGTCCCTAATTTGCATACTTTTTAGCACAACACTTAGATAAGATGCTAAACCCATTTATACTGCGAAGTAAACAGTAGTACATCAACAATAGATTCCCATGCTTTGTAAATCTGGGACATAAAAAAGACTGCAACAAATGAATCATGTACACATGTACATTGATATACATATATTTATTAGTACATGTATTTGAGTTTCACTATTTACAGCAACATAAAAACAGTTACAGGGCAATCTCTACTACTACCAACTATTAGACTCACCTAATCCACTGCCATGCATAACATTCAAATTCACATAGCTCTTAAAGAGATCTATGTGTTTAACTACTGAATGTAACCAGCCTGTATGTAAGCAGCCTAAAAGTTGTGAGTTTGGACAGGACACATCTGACTTCACATAGCTGCTATACCATGGTACATGTACATGTTTGACTATCCAGGTTCAACAACCCACATGTACATGTTTGACTACCCAGGTTCAACAACCTACTAAAGGTGTGGACAAACTTAAGTTGAAAGTTTGCACAGCGGGACAGGAGTGAAATACATGAGCTGAATCTGGGTTGGAAGTGAGCAGTGTTTATAAAGGTTATAAAACAATGTTATAGATATTTAACAGAGGACAAATGTCACTGCTGAGTGGAGAAATACAACAGCTATGCCATGAGCTCTGAGCTCCGCTTGCCCCAATGTACCCACTGACCCTGATCAAAATCCTTCCATATCACTGTTGGTCTTTATTGGGAGTGAGGATCTGTGTTTGAGTGATTTCTGGCTGTTGATCTGAATCTCCCTTTATGAAGACATGCTAAGTTTTGGTTCATATTTCATTGGATGCTGTGATGCCACTAACCTATCAGTTGAAGCCGAAAAGGCATCCCTCGATGATGATGATGATGATGATGATGATGATGATGATGATGATGATGATGATGATGATGATCCCCTCCTGTACGGCACCTCTCAGTCAGCAGAAGCTTATTGTGATTGGGTAACGCAGAGTAGGCTTTAGACTATGCAGTTTGCTTGGGCAAGGGGGGTAAGGGGTCCCTAGTACTTTAGTACAAGTAATCATTTAGCCCTAGTACAAGGTATGGAAAATAAAAAAAAACTTACGAATAATGGTTGGTACTAAGCATGGAAATAAAAAAAAGGCTTCCAGTACGCAAGTACAGCCCCCCCCCCCCAAAAAAAAATGCCCAGTATGCCAGAATGGAAACCCCCTTACCCTCCCTGCTTTGTAACAAAGTGCAGACAAGTTTCCTCTACAAACACAGCCAGTCTCCATAGAGATTGAAGGGTAAGCCCACAGCACTCTGCAATGGCACCACTGTCTGTGTACTGATAGGTATACAGGCTAGCCGTTCACACTTCAGTTATTTCTGGTTGCATAACAGTCTGGCTGGGCAACAGTCACCAGCTTGCAGGGGAGGAGGAAATATGTGTATTCCTCTGAAATTCAGTGCATTTAATATATAATAAATTTATCAACTTTGTTCACATGCCATGCTTTAGCAATAGACCCACATATAAAGCTATGAATGACAATTCTATCTAGTAAAGTTTTGAAGATATGTAAGATTTGAAATTGCCACAAATGTGCCTCTAATTTGCATAATTTTTATTATCATGGCTGTTCCAAACAATATACATAATTTCACTACTAGGTCTAGGACCATGCCAAGTTTGGTACTTTACGAAACAGTAGTGTTTAAGAAAACTGACCACAAAACTTTCACACGGAAATAAATAAATAAATAAATAAATAAATAAATAAATAAATAAATAAATAAATAAATAAATAAATAAATAAATAAATAAATGAATAAATAGACAAATAAATAAATAGATAGATAGATAGATAGATAGATAGATAGATAGATAAATAAATAAATAAATAAATAAATTTAAAACAGAAAGAAAGAAAGAAGAAAGAAAGAAAGAAAGAAAGAAAGCAAGAAAGAAAGAAAGAAAGAAAGAAAGCAAGAAAGAAAGAAAGAAAGAAAGAAAGAAAGAAAGAAAGAAAGAAAGAAAGAAAGAAAGAATAAAGTGTTTGAGGAAAAACAAGTAGTCTGTGCTCACACACAGGCTGGGCACAGACATTTGTAAAATCATGATTGTTCCAAATATGCACAATGGCACTACCAGGTCTATAACTATGCCAAGTTTGGTACTTTTCGGAGCAATAGTGTCCGAGGAAAACTGACCACAAAACTGGCACATGGAAATTAAGAAAGAAAGAAAGAAAAAAAAGAAAGAATAAATTATTTGAGGAAAAAAAGAAGTCTGTGTTCACACACACAGACTTAATAATTTCATGACGGGCACATTTGTAATGAGGGCCAGTGTCAATCAAGGGGTCAAGCACACTCAAGCACGATGTCTGATTTATCGAAGTTGCCCGGGATAATTACATTGCTTTATCTGAAACTCGTTGTGTTCGTTGCTTTGTGCTTTGTACGTGACGTGATCATTCACATGCTGTGTTTCATAGAGGAGTTTCTAATGACCTTTCGAAGTGACCATGACAAAGAATATAAAAATACATGTTCTAATCAAAAATGGTTAAACACCATGGGATACACGTCATTGTTTGTGTATAGGGCACGCGGCACGGAGACATATTCTGTCACCGGTTTATTCTCTGTAGTGATTTGGAGTTCAAGAAAGTATGTTTAATATGATTATCAAGGTATACCGAAATTTATTCATCACCGAGTGAAAGGTACTTTTACCAAGATTGACAGCTGCAACTGCAGCACAGCACGTAAGTTGCAAATAGGGAAAAATAGAGTGAGAAAGAGAGAGAAAAAAAACGTTTCTATTGATAATCGCCCATTCTTTGACCATTGACCACAGGGAAAAAAACTGTCCTAGATGCACCAATACTTTGATGTGCCACCGTGATCGCGCTTTTGGTGTTCGCAAAATAAATAAATGTAAGACAGTTACTGGTCTTGTCACAATTAGAGTTCTAAAGGCTTTAATATGAACAAAATCCAATGGAATTAATCGAATAATTATATGTACCTACTAATCCAGGTTGTTTCAGTCATGGGGAGCATGTACTTTAAAATTGTCCTTATTGTTCACGCTCAACATTTGTAAACACAACAATACACAACAAAATTTAATAGCTCATTATTTTTTGTTAGCTTTTGCCTCGAAACACTATTGTGTTCGAGTGGGAACAAAAGTTTATATTCATTACCTGCTGCATCGAGTACTTCAACATTAAGCGATCCGCAGCTGTTCAATTTTGTAAATTTGTTGTTTTTATTTTGCAGGGCTGGAGATGGAGTGGCACGTGTCACACACTGGAACTGATACTATCGCCAACTGTGGCACTACCTCCTCAAGGCCATGTCAAACGTTACAACACGTCCTAACGCATATAAACAAGGGCGATCGTATCGCACTGCAAGATTACGGCCAGCACACAGTTTTGAATGATGTATGTGGCCCTTCACAGATACAAACTGAAAAGTACTTTTCACTGGAAGGCCAGGGCAACGGTAATGTACGCCTTGGGTGTCCAACCTCTGCCAAATCTAACACCATTATGGACATACGAAGTGCCAAAATGGAAAGGTGCCTTATTTTTCTCAGGAACCTGGTTTTCGAGAATGGAGTTTTAATATTTCATAATTGCTCAGTCCAAATAAATAACTGTACATTTATAAATGCCAGCATTTGGACTAATACCCACAGTTTTACGCTTGGTGTTAGACAGTCAACTTGGTTTGGAAAGTCCAGTTGTGATATTAACAGCGAATGTTTGACTACGCCACCTATTAATATAACTGCCAGTGTCACAGATATTAGTCTAGTAGAAAGCACATTTTACCAAACGTTTTTCTTATTAGCCAGTAAAGAGACCACAAACGTTTTTGTCAATAAAGTGACGTTTTCTAATCTTCCATCCCAAGCACCCATCATGGGCGGTCTGCATTTGGAATTTTATATTGGAGACGCTGATATTGTGATTGAGAAGTCAACATTTTCCAGATTGATCCATCCTAACAGGATAAAGAGTGTTGTTAACCTGTACGAAGCAGCCGTGTGGCTGAAGGCCCGCCCTATCAGGACACCCAGGGGAGGTTACCCCAGTAATGTCAGTGTGCTGATCGACAACGTAACATTTTTTGATAATGAAAGGGGAATTACAACTATTGGACCATACAAAAGTCTGCAAGTGAGCAACTGTATATTTTCTGAACATACAGTGATGCACGCGGGTGGAGCTATATTGATTCTACACCACATGGACACAACCATGCACATTTCAAACTCTGTATTTTACAACAATTCAGCTGGGTTCTCGCGTAATAACACCCTTGGCGAGAGGAAGGGGGAATTTGAGATAGTGAACAATGAAGTGAGAGTAAATTCCAGATGCTGCAACGGAATAATATCCTTAGTGGGTAAAGGTGGCAGTATAAGGGTACAAAGGGGTCAAGTTGCCATTGTAAGCTGCAAGTTCAAAAATAACACTGCCCGTTTATTGGGAGGGGCCATTTTTGTGGACCGTGATGGGAAGTTGTTGGTCGCGGATTCCCAGTTCGAAAATTCACCAAATCACAAACACACAATGCAGGGAGATATACTCTATTCTAACGGAGATGTGACGATTAAAAGTGTCAGTTTGATAACAAAGACAGCCAAAGATGACGTTCCAATATTGCGTCATTCTGGAGACCACTGGACAATTGACGTCACGGACGTATGGATGCAATGCCCACGTGGTTATAATCTAAGAATTACCAACACGTCTGCATATGGGGTACGTCGCATTGGTTTGCAGCGCTCCCATCTTTTGGATCAACTATCTTACTTTTGTGAAGCTTGTCCAAGGAACAAATACAGTTTGGATTATGGATATATCAACTATACGTTAAAATTCAAAGTGTTTGCATACTTTACACTACTTATCAACGGCAAAGAGCCACAATCCGCATCTACCGGATTTGTTGATCACCACAAGGTCAAGTGTGTCAATTGCCCCTATGGGGGATACTGTGCTAGTGGCATTACAGCTGTACCAAACTTCTGGGGGTATAATTATAAAGGTTACGCCAAATTCCAGCACTGTCCAAAGGGGTACTGCTGCACAACACCCAGATGTCCATCCATAAATTCATGCTCTGCTCGAAGGACAGGGCCACTTTGTGGCAGCTGTATGGAAGGATACTCCGAAGCCCTCTTTTCCCCAGCCTGCGTGGCAGATGAAACCTGTGGTCCGTTCTGGCTTACTCCATTCACTCTTCTTATTGGTTTCCTTTACGCCCTTTTTCTTTTGTTCCAAACTGATCTTAAAGATTTCCTCTTCAGAAGACCTGTGAATTTACCCACCATAAAGGCACGGCTACGTAGAAGCTATGGTTCATCGTATGTGAAAGGAAATGTTCGCATTGAGGTTCGCATGGAGAAGGTTGATAACGTGTCGGACAACACTGTGGTCGAAGACACTGAAAATGAGCATATTCCAAACGGAGATTGTCTTGAAACTAAATCAGATGGAAACGATAGTGAAACAGAAGAAACTGCGAAGCCAGAAGAAAAGATAATAGATGGCGATAAAGGATCCGGATTTTTAATCATCCTGTTTTATTATTTTCAGGATGCATTACTCCTGCACGTGGATACAGTATACGTTAAAGCGGAGACAAAGAGTCAAGTGATTATGAAAAATGTCTTATCAGGATTATTCAAATTTCGCCTGGATATTTTTGAATTAATCGAAGAGGTTTGTGCTTTCCGTGGCATGAACGCTCCCGTGAAAGTACTAGTTAAGTCAGTCACGGTCCCATATGTCATTATGTTATTTGCAATAATGTACCTTATAAATAGATGGTTTCGTATGGTGACTGTGCACAAAGTGAGACGAAGCCCTGACAGGCGCCAAATGTTGAGGGAAAGTAAAACTGTGAAAACCTTTTCAACAAGACTTTGTACTGGATTCGTGCTAGCCATGCTATTTACTTTCCAGAAGATGGCTACCACAGCTTTTATTTTGCTGAACTGTGTTCCCCTGGGGGACGATAGGGTGCTGTTTATTGACGGAAGTATCGTGTGCTATCAAGCTTGGCAGTACCCTATATTTTGTTTTGCAATTACTTGCATAGTGCCGTTTTGTTTTGTATTAATGATTGGACCAAGAATATTAGAGAGGAACCATATCAGTTTACGTGAATTTTTCTTCGGTTGCCTTTTCCCGCTACCGTTCTTGCTTTGGTGGGCTGTGAAACGAGCGAGACACCGCCAGTGGAAAAAGAAGAAGAAAGATTATGTCGCCCCTAACGATGTGAGAGCTGTCATTCAAGTGTTGCAAGGACCCTTCAGGGAAAACTGGAAAGGGATTTGTTGGGCAGGTGTGCTCATAGGTAGAAGACTTTTATTGATCTTACTCTTCACCTTCGTCAATGACAAGCTCATCAGGTTACTGTTCATGCTGCTGACGTGTTTTGTCATCCTATTACATCACATGCACGTGCAACCTTACAAGGATTTAACTGGCAATATTGCCGGAACTGCATCTGCTTCCGCTTTAGTAACTTTGGGCAGTATTAATCTGGTTCGAGCAGCTTTTGAGGCAGCTGAATATGTCCCCACAGGACCAAATAGTTCACTTATGAGAATATTTTCTGAGGTGGAGAACGTTTTGCTGTTATGGTTTCCACTGTGTATGTTGTCCTTAGCCGCTTTGCTCTTGATTACCAGACTTGTAGTCATAGCCTCGCGTACCTTTTGTAAATTAAAGACTCCTGTCATGTCCACCCAAGAAGAAACTACAATATGAATGCAGGTCTGTAAATAAACAATGGAACTTGCCTTGTACAGAATCAACACACACACACACACACACACACACACACACACACACACACACACACACACACACACACACACACACACATGTATGCTTTGGTTGCCGGATGGTAGATCATTGTTTTAAATTATGGATTGCTGACTCCGCCTGCATGTGTAATCTACCAACTGGTTGCTAAGGGGGAGAATGACAACCAGATATCTCGTTACGATCGTTAAGGAACAGTTTATGAGTAAGCCCCGTTGGGTGACAAATATGACATATTTCCATTTGTAATTAGCTCATTCCTCATATACAAATAACTTGCATGTAATATGCTGCTGTCGTCGTCTTTGTTTTGTTCTTCGATGAAACAAAAAAATACGACGCGTGTTCCACTGCATGCACTCTGTGTGTGATTAAGTTTACAGTGATTCATACTCTCAGACTAGTCGGACGTAGACAAAACATATGTCAATTCCTATTTGCGGCACATTTAGGTACTAGTCGCCTCTTTTTATTCATGATACCAAAAGCAAACGTTTATATATGTGATTCAAATTTATACGTTGATAGTAATAGCTAGAGCAAACATAATGCAATTATTGAGAATACATCACATATATGTTATACGTACAGACTAAAATAACGGGGTTCTCGGCAGTCTATACCCTTTAAGAAATCAAAACGGCAGACCGTTTCGGATTTTATTTCCTCCTTCAGCCATGGGCGTATGTCACGTTTCATACATTTTTGGCGGGAAATAAGAGAGAGAAAAAAAGTTTGTCAAACTTTAGAATGGCTGCAACTGGTTTCGATAGTTTAATTTCGGAATTACAGATGGATTGATTGACTTAGGTGTGGACTTCCCGGTGGTGCCGTTCAGTCAAAACCGAGCGGTATTGTCCGACCACCTCTCACAAACGGACCTCTGATCATCCCTGAACCGTATATAAATCCTTTACCACGATATAAATGTCAAATGTTTGATATGATATGACCATTTCAATTTTTGTGTAAACGTTCGTATTTTTTTACTCTAATATATTAGGCAGTCACTTATATTGCCATGTGTTAAGCTTTCACCCAATAGAACAATTGACGCTTACTACTGCACTACTTAAGTGGGTGCAGTGTTTATGTAGCGACTGTTGTAGCGTTGCACACATGGTGGCCGGGGCATAATTATAATAACGCAGTGAAAGGTATGTCATTCTAATAAAAAATACTTGGTAAGCAAACCAGATGCCGGTATGATCATAAGATGGCATACATAAAAAGGGTGGTTATCGTGCTATTCTTGGAGAGAGAAAAATATTGTGAAGATCAGCAAATCAGCGGTGAGCTAGTTGAATCTTCGAGGACTATATAAGGATGTGCAACATTTAGATTACCGCCAAAAGGAGCACAAATAATAATAATAATAATAATAATAATAATAATAATAATAATAATAATAATAATAATAATAATAATAATAATAATAATAATATGTGCATCTGTGCATATTTGAAAGGCACACCAGTCAGTTGCACCAAATATCAAAATAGTTCTAAATTTTGTGTACATAAGTGAAGGAATTGTTGGGACTGCCGTCCAGACACTCAATTTAGCACAACGTTGGGTCAATGTAAATGGCACTTTGTCTCATCGTTGAGGCAACAGTGTTGACGTTACCACAAAATAGATCTAATGTAGTGCGCCCTTAGAGTAGCGTTGCGGAATGAGATATGAAGGAGTTCCTTTCGGCTACTACCGCCCAGTTGAGATTTCGGCAGCCCGGGGGGGGGGGGGCGTAATTTTCCAACGTGGCTTCGATTATGTACTGCAAACCTCCTGGAATTGCTTTAAAGATATAATGCAATTGTAATACCTACTGTATGTCCACGATCATTGTCATGTTCATGTTTACCTTTCACTTTACACAAAATGAAATGCATACTCTTGTTTATTTAGACTTGTGTCATTTTAATATTACACATAAATCTTAGCAGATGATACCCTACAGCCATTTTGCTCCATATCAATTCATCTACTATGTTTTTTGCTAAGGAACAATTTAGTCCGGAATTTTCAGTGGCGCTGTACTGAATTTTCATGGACGGAAATTGTTAACAGATAAGTGTATCTATAAAGAGTGGCATTCAAATATAGTTGGTCAATAAATATTTTTTTTTTCTTTTACAAATTTGAGATATTTCTAGAATTGTTATACCACTAAGTTAGTGCAATTTAGTGTCTTAGTTTGGAAGTAGTGTTTGGGGATTTTTTCATATTTTTTCATTGAACGAAATGCAGTGTCTTGATGAAATGAGTCCTTAAATAACACACCCTCGGCTATCTAAGTTCACCGTTCGTCAAAAGATGAAACAAATCAGAGCATGAAGCTTGTGAAGACCAGGTAACGTTACCTTAAAGTTCAATCATGCGAGGCTTATTCTATTCATAGGTATAAAAAGCCAAAACTTCTACAATTGCCAGTTACATGGATGTATCCTATAATTCCAACGCCATTTTGCTTGAGTATATACTATCAAGATTGATCGTCTATGGGAAACTTATCTCCAAGATCCTTTATACTCGTATCTTTTGTGACATTTGTGAGACTGTTTTAATGTTACTAATGAATCGTACATGTATCTGTATCAGTATATCAACCAATGCTTCATTTTGAGCTGTGTACATTGCCTTTTTGCCTACTGTGGTACCAAAGTAAAGATACTCTACCATTGAAGTTAAGTCGATCTTAGTGAGGTCGAATTGCTCTTGAAAATTCAGGGGCCCACCGGAATCATACAAGTACTTGCCACTGAATATATTAAGACGGGCTATATAATGTAAGTTATGTATAGCACAATGACATGTAATTTGTCCAATGCATAAGGGCCTGTCAATTAATGAAGTGAACGTTTGCAAAGAGGGGGCTCATCCAATTATAGTCTTCCATTAGTACAAGACACCTGATATATTACAGGTCATGTATCTACAGTGAAACCTCATTATAACGACACTCATATATCTGACATATTCACATCATAACACAAGCAACATCAAAAAAGCTAAAATTTGCTGACTCAAATTGTATTCATTCTTGGTAACACGCTGAGTGCGATGCTATTTTCGCTGGCCAAGAATAGATTTTTCGTGGCTATTTGACCCATTTATCTGATATATTCAGGTGTCTGAAACATTTTGTTGGGGTAAGGTAGTGTCATTGTGATGCAGTTTTACTGTTTATGTAACTAATTGCACACACGACGATATAACTATAAACTCAAAAAAGTCCACATAATCCGGAGGTAAATAAGCCTGTGAATATGCATGGTCACATTCTATGAAAACGCTTTCATTTGGGTTCCAACAGTCCTATGGTAAAATTGGTAACGATGGGTTTTCGCAGTCTTATGAATTATGCTCTACTTGTTTTTGCAACAAAAAGTAGCACGTCGTTTTTAATAAAATGCAAAAGCCATTCTCCAAGGTCTTTCTCATCTTAGTGGACAGTGACTTAAGAAGATCTTTACGTGTTAAGATTGCGAGACGGAGATACGCCCGTTGGTACCAACCTAACCCCCTTTTTATGAATAACCGTATAATATCTCTGTACCAAGATTATTATTACTTGCTTATTACCAGATTTTACCGGCTTATTACAATAGTAATAGTTATCTCGTTTGAACTTGATATAGTTGGAGTTTTATGAAGAAGAAAATAAACGTGTTATTAGTTTGGTACCAATGGGCGTCCCTAGCAAGGCTTGCAAACCTTGCCTGTCCTAGTGTGGCTATGGATTAATGTCTATGCCATGTTTGAGCATGGTGATGTAAAAACTACAGGCGGTAATTGATCACGTTTGGTTTAACCAGTGTAACAATAACTTGCCTTAACCATTCTTAAACCGTCAGGAGCATATGTCTTTATGTCTGTTCCGTCTGGTAAAATTGAATTTGTTGCTGCGGAATCCACTTTGTACTGTTTCATTATGTTACTAATTGGCTGAGGAATCACCATGAACTTTTTTGCTATACCAATACCTTACTCCGATTGAAAGGTGGTTCAGTATATGTGTTTATGAAAACATTAATTTCCGAACATACATATTATTTTAATGCACGTGTATATCGTACTGGGGGGGGGGGGGGTGCTAACCAGTGCAAGTTGATTGGTTCTTTATTCTATGAGCTGCATTCCTTCTCAATATAAGTACAAACCTTTTTTATGACACTTTGTCCATTTACTAGTTCATGGCAACCTTCCTCAACAGAATATATCTATCAAAGCATTGCACGTATCAATTATGCTAGCACGTCGTCTAAGGCTCTTAGTGTTTTTAGCTTTCCCTTTAACAATCCTTTTAGCTAGTCGATCTAGTACATTATTTTGTCGTCCTCTTTCTTCTTTGTGGCAAAAGCATTACACTGGCTGATTGTTAAATTGTGCAAAAACAGTGTTATACCAAGGCAGTTTTGACTGTGACTACACAGAAAATACCAAGCGGCGTCTGCTGTCGAGTCGCAAACGCAAAGCTAACATTTTATTGATTTTAAAACGCTTATGATGATTTTTGCTTACATCAATAAACCTTCAGAATAATATTTCGGGGGGGGGGGTGTTTTTGTTCTCTTCTTCTTCTTCTTTTTTTATTTTTTTTTTTATTTTTTTTGTTTTTTTTTTTTTTTGTTTGTTTGTTTTTTTTGTATGTTTGTTTGTTTGTTTTGTTTTGTTTTTTGTCTAGTGTCGACCTTTGTTGCCCCTCATCTAACTTGACATGATTTCGCAGTTAGAAACACTTCATCGACGTAATGGAAGAGCGTTAGCCTTTCCGCATTCAAAGTCTGCATTGTGTGTTTGCTAGGTCATTCTTCAGCCACATTATGCATGTTTTTAACCTTTTTGTTGCTAACCACAGCAACAGCTGTTCTAATCTGAATTCTTATGACCACAAATTCCTCATAAAATAGCTTTCATCATTCAAGCAACAGCATATCTATATTTGCGGGGGGGGGGTCCAAACATACTCACTGGGACGAGTGCTGCTGTTAAAACCACATACTTTTTTTTCTGTTTTTAGCTCAGCTAACTTGTCAGTCAGCTGAGGCAAAAGAGTGTGTTTTTGCTATTTTCGACTTCTTCTCCAACACGGTGTCTTAGATTATGCTGACACTTGGTGGGAATGTTTAGTGTAGAAAGGCCAACCAAAGCTGTTCACATGACGTTACTGTGAATCTCCGATTTTTAATGAACTTATCATCTCGGGCACTTATCAGTTAATGCATTTTGTCCTATTGATTACTGTGTACATGAATGGGAACTGCAGTCGGTAATCTACTACTGTGACGTCTCTTTCACAACCACTGACCATATTCACTTCAGACTTGGTGGGGATGTACATTGGGTGCGTTTCTACTAAGCGTATTTGAAATAATCATGTTGCAATATTTTTTTGTGATGTTCATTTTTTGGACAAATCTTAAATAGTCTACTGAAAAACAACTTGGCCAATTGATTACAAATTGCACAGCAACACCTTAGGGCAAGACAGGTGGACTTACACCGAACATAGGTGACCTTGATGTCATTATCAAGGTCATAGGGCCATTTAAGTGTATTAAACTCTACAGATGATAACTTGAGATCAATTTCAGACTTGTAGTTTGACATGGTTATGCTCCCTTTGAGGGCAACACTCACACAGTACATGAGCGACCTTGACCTTATTTTCGAAGTCACAGGACAACTGACATGAATTTTTTTTTTCACTTGACAACGTGAGATCTATTTTGATTTAGGACCTTGGTGTTGCATATGTTAATGTTTCTCTATAATTGTCTTGTGTAGGTAGTACATGAGTGACCTTGACCTTATTTCTGAGATCACGGTGCAACCTACATGACTTTTACTCTTCACTATAACTTGAAACGACTTGAACTCGGACCTTTATGCTCCACGTGTTAGTGTTTGTCCATAAAGGTCAGACTTACTCAGTACATGGGTGACGTTGATTATATCCCAAATTCACAGAGCCACAAGTGTGATGAATCTGTAGGTCGGCTGAGCATGGGCTGTTCCCACAGCCCTCGTGTCGTTCAGTTTGTTGAGTATGACATGATACAATTGTATAACTTCTGCGCTATCCAAAGAACACAAGGTGGGAAAAAAATAGAATAACGAAGTAAAATACCCAAACATAGGCGTATACATCAATAGATAGGGAAATCATGGAAATGGACCCTGTCTTATCATGATGACATTTACTTGCGCAGAGTTCCTGCAGATTTTCTTGATCCAATATTTTTGTTCTTCCTCTAGCGTTGTTTATGGTTCGATATGAGCTAAGAAGGCTGTAGGCTCGCACCATTACATTCTCTCATTCTATAGTCATGCTGGCGCTTGAATGAAAGGTCTTTACACAAGGAGTATCCTTATTATCATTGTGAGCAGTTCCACTAACGTAGTTCGACTTTAGTTGCAGCTGGCATTTAATTAGTTAACTGATATCATTAGGGGGTCATTAAGTTTCACTTCACGCATATACTGGTCCTAATTTGCTAAGAAGAATGTTTGCGGACGATGTCCTACCCAGCAGAGCCCCCTTTGTGTTGAATGTTTGGCCTTTAAGTGCATTTTTGTCACAAATGTGTATTTCATACTTATCTGGATGCAAGCGTTCTATCGTGCATATGTTTCCTTTAAGGCAACAGGAAAATTTAAACCGGAAGAAGCTTTTGTACGAAATATGAATAAATACATACTTGTGCGTAAAAAGGGTTAGTGACTGTTATTATATGCAATATATAAAGATAAAGACACACACACACACATACACACACAAACACACACACACACACACACACACACACATATATATATATATATATATATATATATATATATATATATACATATATATATATATATATATATATATATATATATATATATATATATATATATACTTTATGATATTCAAAAGGGGCGACAAAAATAAACTAGAACTACAGCAAAATAAATTTTATCTGTTTTAATTCATGTCCGTACTTAGGCACTTTTCCAACAAATGGATATAGGAAAAAACACACACACAGCAGAAAATGTCAAAGCTAGAATTCCCAACTGTCGATATTGTTTCATCATTCCCTTCCCTCTCCTATCATTAGTGAACAAAACGGGATGTAATATAAAAATGGCGCATGCGTTGTTCATAGAAAAAAAGTATCGGCGCAATGGTGGGCTCATAAAGAAAAATTTATGTAATAGTCGATGCAGTGATGTACGTTATGGCATTTTACTAGTTCCAACCGCTCGAAGGATCTCGTAAAGTAAAAATGCCTTTTAGAAGGTTCTGTGTAAAGTTCCTAATAATATATATGTGCTCCAGGTGTCTTCAATGTTTACATGAAGCCAAACGAAAACATCTTAATAAGTAAAGTGAATCCCGTTATTACGGTTCAAATATACAAATCATTTTTCAGTTGGCTTTATCATCCATCTGCATCTGATGTATTTGATACAATATTCTTACATAAATGATTTAAGATTCTATGACTTTGATGGTGTTTTTCGCTTCATTTCCTGCTAAGTGGGCATGTTACTTCAGCCACTGTCAATTCATTTATTTCGAAGTGATAAAGCTGTCATCACAGCACAGTCAGGCTACAGCGACAAATGGTTCAGCGGTCACCCAAGGTATAAAATCACCTTTCTTAAGTTATCGTGGCGATCAGAATTAAAGTTCTCCGATTTTAATCACCTTGATGGATCAGTTTCATAAAAAAAAAAGACTTCAGTCGGGTAGTGCAAACTGCAGTAACACTCTTAAGACATCAAGTTCCACTCTCAGAACAGTTATTAACACAGTCGTACGTTTGACCTCCGTACATATTTGCGTCAAGTGACAGAATGTTGTGTTAAATGATGTGGTAAACTTAACTTGACATGCTAGGCTGATATACTGATTAGGGTTTAACTAAGCTTGGCTAATAAACACTCGAAATATAAACTTCTTATAATATTCCTACCCGTAAAGGAACGTTAACATGCCTTAAGGGAAAGAAATCCACTCACGATGTACGCCTTGCACTTTCAAGAAAAGCCTTTTGATCTGTAGAGGCAAACTATTCTATGTGTTAGTCAACGATACTAGTTATACTGTAACCTAGCAGGGAGAACTTGGAAATGAGCCATGTGTGTTCAGAATAAAGGCATGAACACAGACCACAAGGTATCGTAAGGTTACAGCACCGTTATAAGATTACATTCCAACCAAAAATTACTACTTTTCACACTTGTAACGACAAATAGTGTGACCATCTTTGACGATTCAGTCCATATTCTGTCACCGTAAAGTATCCGTTGTCATTTGGTTTGACACTGGGACTTACAGTAATAATAATAATAATAATAATAATAATAATAATAATAATAATAATAATAATAATAATAATAGTAATAATTATTATTATTATTATTATTATTATTATTATTATTATTATTATTATTATTATTATTATTATTATTATTATTATTATTATTATTATTATTATTATTATTATTATTATCATTATTAATTTTATTATTATCATTATTGTTATTATTATCATCATCATCATTATTAACATTATCATCATAAGTATTAGAAGTAGCACTATTTCTACAATTGTCATTAGAAAAAAGGCCATATTGGATGCTGTGTCTGATATGGAGTTCGATATAGATCTATACTCTACATCTATACTCTACATTCATTGACAGTAAAATCTCCTCTATTCCCTGGGGCTATGCCCGAAGGTGGCACAAAAACTGATAAATTTGTGCAACCCTTTCGTCTGACCATTTTTTAAATTGCTCAAAAGGGCCAGGCTGTAATCTATCGTTTAATATAACGTGTTCCCTGCGTATTTTTGTCATAACACTATTTGAGTGGAAGTGATGTGAGTCCTATCATGATTACATGACCTAAATCAATAGCTGTCTTTAGTGCAGGGCAGCGGTCTGGATGCGGCACAGTCCACTCCAAGGAAAACTGTAAAAACGTTTTGTGCAAAAAATCGTATATTGCCAAATAAAAAAAACAGAAAAAATAATTTAAACGACCGACAAATATGTTATTAAATCTTTGGCAAAATAAAGAGCAACAAAACAAGAACGTGCTACTAGAGATTGAGAATCAGGGATAACCAGTGTTGTTTTGACTCAATAGTATAATATGAGGGGGTATATGCACCTCTTGTCGACGTCACGTAGGTCCTGGGTATACTAATTGATGTTACATGGGGCCACAAAATACTTGTCGATGTCACGTAGCGCTTAGGGATAGCGTCTATCACATGCGCACTTTGTTTTTGTTTTTACCACCAACGCTGCTGGTGACGTTTGAGACGTTACGTCACGCACATACGAGGGCGTACCATACCACTCAATGTATATTTGAAATCCCCAAAGCAAATAATAAGATAAATCATAAATGGTCATCAAGTGATACAGTCCAACAACTCACAATATAGTAATGCCATACAAAGTGCAATAAATTGATAATACTGGAAGGAAACCCGTTATCCATAGGCCAAAACTGCCGACAGGTGCTTTCGTCACAGGACAATTATGCCCTTGGTGAGTGCCGGCAATTTTCAGAACAAATAGAAACACAGGGACATAATCGGTTTCTGAAACCGCGTTGAATGTTTCACCGGTTGATTCGTGTTTCTTTCCATCCGCCACTCCCACATTCGTTAAATGTCGATTAATGAGCACCGGAGCAAACGACGCACATGGCCAGCAAACTCTGTCTCGCCGATTTTGTTCCCACTTATCCTCAAAACGTTGCCAGACACCCAGGAGAGCCGAATTTGTTGGTCGCTGATGAATCCCCGCGAAAGATGTATGAAACCATACTTTACATGAAATATTGGGCGTTGCAAGTCAATAAGCTTAATATTTTTTTTTCTGTAAAAAAATTGACATATCTAATAGCTGATCTGATGTCAAAAAGCAAACCTGTTAATTAAAAAAGAAGAATCTGAAGACAAATTATGTTGGAATTGTCTTAATGTGCCATTCGAGATCGCTCTGCACGCGTGCAAACATCAATCAAAAGCAAAGGACTGTATATATCTGTGTCTGTGCGCGCGCGCGCGCGTGTGTGTGTGTGTGTGTGTGTGTGTGTGTGTGTACATTTCGGGCTACATTTGATTGAAAACACGAGATTCCCCTGGACAAGTTAATAAATTTGTTTTCAGAGCTTAAAGAAGTAAAGGCATCCGTCCATCTTGCAGATACCAGCACTGTCTGACTGACGCTTATTGTCGTGCAAATTGGCCTTGTTGTGCCCCTTTCATATCCTGACAAATCGTTTCTCAAATTCGTATGTATGATATGCCTCAAAATGTGACAAGGGAACCCAACCTGTATAACAATTCACAAATAAGAGCACTGGTATAACTTAACGCAGTTCAGTTCCCCTTATTCTACTATATATTTAATTTTTTGTAATATAACGGAAAAGTCCTCTATAGTTCTAGAAATGTTCGCGCTCGAATAATTTTCATGTCTTTGCGGCATTTCACGAACTTGATGCTCGATGAAAGGTACATTATACGCCATCTCCATGTGTAGCATTGTAATAGCCGAAATTAAATTTAGCCATTATTTTGTACTTTAATCGAAAAATGCCTGCATTTGAAACTAATCATGGGCAAAAAGTACTAGAACAACCGTATTTAAAGAGACATACTGACTAAGAAGTAATCAAAGTTTATAATGTGGAAAAATTGTTTTATGGCAAATGTAAGAAAGACCAACAAGCATTAACTTTGTTTCAGATACATATTCCCAAACCTGTATATATACATATATATATATATATATATATATATATATATATATATATATATATATATATATATATATATATATATATATATATATATATATATATATATATATATATAAATCCTTTTAATGTGACAAATAAATAGTTCTTGCAGGATATGTTTTCTTTCCTCCTTCGTGTGTCAGTGATAACACAGAGATGAATCCTTCTGCATTTGTTCATTTTGGCATGTTTGCAAGTAAAATCGTCACGCTATCCGCCGATCAATATGAATTATGCACAAAGAAATCATAAACATTGAATGTCAATAATTATGATCACTAAAAATCTGAGTAGCTTATCCGCAACAGCGTTAAAATACTTTCAGTGGGAAACGTAATGGACGTCCCCTCAACGACTTTAAATATGTTATTATACAAATTGCATCCATTGTGAATATTTACGAACTCTGATCCGTAAAACCCAAAACTGGTTACCTTTTACATTTCCCACGTGGCTTGCTACGGTCACATCATCTTTACAGTTTTCTAGCAGCACACTTCTTTGCGGAATATGTAAGTCGATCATTAATTAGTCTGGCGCTTGTGTGATCAAGCGGAATCAAAGTAAATATTTCAATTTGATTGGATATATGCCGTTCAACATGTATGTATGTCCTTCAATTTGAGAGGATATGGTTAAGAGCAAATACAGGTATGCTTTGATTGGATATGATTGATAAGAAATACAGGTGACCCAGGTGTCATGTCTATATATCTCCCTTATCTAAGTGTTGTAACGTGATGCCCTAGTTGTTTTGTGAAAACTCACGTAGTCGCTGAGCACACTTAATACTCTGAAAAAACAGGAGTCTGGGAAACTTATGAAAAATATTGTACCTACTATTCCTTCCGCATCACCTGCTGAGTCTGTTGAATAAATTAAAACACTATTAAGGGCAATATATATCTTCAGCATGATGCCGGTTTTTATACAGACGAGGGTCACTCTTTTTGGGGTTTAAATGTATTTTATTAAAAAAAAAGAAAGAAAAAAAGGAAAACAGGCGCCATGCCTATATGAATCCCTCTCGCAGAATAAAAATGTAAAACTGATTACCCTTTTTTGTAAGAAGGACGCTTGAAAATATACCAAAATCGATATGTCTTTAGTGGGCATTTTCAAATCTCGACAGATTAAGCCAGCGATGCAAATGTACGAGACTGCGACTCCATTTCACTTTTGCTCAAGATGATTTACAGATTACGCAAGATGAAGCAAAATTGAACGTGGATGAAAATGTGCACACATGAGGTCACGTACACAAATTTAAAACATCATTATGCTTATATTTAGCATCTTTATTGGTCTGTATCCTACCACTCATTATTTTTTGTTCTGTGTCTTGGGTCCATTTTTATGTGCTGGAATAAGGGTATACATGCGCGTATTATGTTGCATTCATGTGTATTATCGCATTTGGGCATGTTTTATGAATGCTGACAAGAAGCAAATTGCATCATTTAAATGATCAATCATCTTCTGTACATAATATTTCGCTGTAAGTTTAAGCACTTCCGTGGTGGATAAAAATACATATATGAAGTGATTTTCGACACAATAAAGGCTTACAATTTGATTTTGTGATGTAACCGAAGCTTATTACCATGACGATGCTAATAATTCCATGCAAATATAAAATAGAAATGTGTACGGATGATGATGAGCCACATCAGTACAATAAACATAATGGATTTAAAAGCCTGGAGTTGCCTGATTCACAGGTAGGTGGGTTTCAGGTAAGAGGTACCCATATACTCAACCTTATATACTTGTTGTGTACCGATTGTAAAAATACTTTAATCTCATTTTATCACAAACATTTTGACTAGAAATGAGTTTTGTAAATTACTCAATAAAACCAAGAATTACTGAGCAGAGTTGTGTTCTCTATGTAAGAGGTATTATGATTATACCTCCAGTGTAACATGTATGTTGCTCGGTGGCTACTGCTTTGAAACATATCATCTGACTAACGATGTCAGATTTTAGTGTTCATATTTTAACATACACAGCGTTGTTCGTCTCATTTTTTTCTTTGAGTGTGTGTGTTTGTGTGTGTGTGTGTGTGTGTGTGTGTGTGTGTGTGTGTGTGTGTGTGTGTGTCAGTGCTGTCCAGCTGAAAATCTCTGCAGCAAAATTTTCTTTACTTGTAGCATTTTTTCCACTTCTTCACATAAGAAACACTTATTTTTGAGAAAATTTGTATTTGAAAATTTTGCTACAATGCTCCAGTTGGACAGCCCTGGTGTGTGTGTGTGTGTGTGTGTGTGTGTGTGTGTGTGTGTGTGTGTGTGTGTGTGTGTGTGTGTGTGTGTGTGTGTGTGTGTGTGTGTGTGTGTTTATGGTAATTAGAGACAAACTGCCTCATGATGTGCTGATTGCCACACCAATGTTATGCCTTATGACATGCTGACTGCTACAACATGTGTGTGCCTCATGGTATGCTGATTGATACACCACCACTGTGCCTCATGGTGTGCGGAAAGAAACACCACCGTTGTGACTCGTGGTCTGCTGACTGCAGCACCATTGCTATGCCTCATGCTGCACTGCGTTTCACACCTTTTGTGGGCTTGGCGATGTGTTGCTGCCTCGCCATATACATATGAAATAACTTTATTGACATATACCATTTACATGGTGTCGTCAAAAGATATACGTACACATCATAAAAACAAAAAAACCGTACAATTATTAGACAGTCCCCTAGCATGGGGGTATACATAAAATCAATGTATCTACACACTACTACCTGAAGAATTACGGGTGCTCCTGCCACTGCTGTTTTAGTGACCCATGAACTCATGTCGCATTTCAAAAGCGGAATTTACAAACGACAAGATAGGTTTATAGACAGCTGCCATGCCATAACCCATTGTCATGATGAAATTGAATTTTTCAGGTTTATCAAATTGTGTAAAACCACTGTGAATACATGAAAGATCATTATATAATTGTGTCCTCTGTTCAGAGTAGTAACTGCAATCTAATATGAAATGCCATTCATCTTCAACCGAATTGGATTTGCAAATTGTGCATTTACGTAATTCAACCGGAGTTTTTGGTCTTGTGTATCTTCCTGCTTCAATTTGAAGAGTGTGCGCACTAATTCTCAACTTACTGAAGTTTTTCCTCCTGTTGACAGGAATATTCTTTCTAAGATAATTTTCAATCTCAAACATATTTTTGAATTTACAATATGTACGCAGTTTGTGTGAAGCATCATTGTTGTTTCCATTAATTTGTTCCAGCCAATGAGTTTTGTATTGGTGTTCCAAATGTTGTCTCAATCCCATTATCACAGTATTGGGCGCTGTACCATCTAAATTTGACCAAATGTCATGAAGCCCAGCATATATTAGAATTTCTTTGACATATTTCAACCAGCAGTAGTTATCATCTCTACATAAGTTGTAATTTTCCATGAGACATCTATACTTTAATGTATCTTGTCCACTATCTTGGAGATATAACCAATATTTCACTGCTCCACACAATAATTCAATTAAAATAGGAAAGCTACCAAGTTCAGCTTTAACTGCTGCATTTGAGGCCTTTCTGTGCACACCCAGTACAAATTTGCAGAATTTGTTATGTAGCCCTTCTGGAACAGCCTTATCACATAACTGATTGAAATTATTAAGATTCAGACCTTTCAGTAGAAATACACTCCAGACTTCGCTACCATATCCAAGAACAGGTTTAACAAGCGTTCTGAAAAGTTTAAGTGCTAAATTGACATTATTTTGTTAAATGGGTATTACCGTAGTTTGAAGAGTGCCTTATTGGCCTGGTCTTTTAGTTTATTAATAGCATAGGTGAAAACTCCTGAGGCACAGAAATCGATCCCAAGATAACAGTATCTCATAACATATATATACCCCTCAGTGTGCTGACTGGCACACCATCTTTGCTCCTCATGGTGTGTTGACTGCCCCAAAATCTGCGCTTAGTGGCGTGCTGACTGATGCACAATATATGTGCCGTTTCAGTGTGCTGACAGCCAAATTATCTTCATCCTTCATGTTGTGCTGACCGCCACACCATCTTTGTGCCCCGTAATAGAAAAGTAATGGTTCTTTACTGGGAGAATGATATCAAATCATACGTAATCAAGGAGTCTACTTTGTCTACTCCCATGTGGCAACCATGCTGCAGACTATTACTGTTAAAATGTGACTAACAGTCAGAATACATGTACATGTACTTGACAACCTCTCTCTCTCTCTCTCTCTCTCTCTCTCTCTCTCTCTCTCTCTCTCTATATATATATATATATATATATATATATATATACATATATATATATATATATGAGAGAGAGAGAGACAGAGAGACACAGAGAGAGAGAGAGAGACAGACAGACAGAGAGAGACACAGAGAGAGAGAGAGACAGACAGAGAGAGACACAGAGAGAGAGAGAGAGAGAGAGAGAGAGAGAGAGAGAGAGAGAGAGAGAGAGAGAGCTACATATTTTCACAATAAACTGGATAATTGCTGATAATTACAAA
This sequence comes from Hermodice carunculata, assembly GCA_964020975.1. NCBI lineage: Eukaryota > Metazoa > Annelida > Polychaeta > Eunicida > Amphinomidae > Hermodice > Hermodice carunculata. Next base: position 78,616,233 of record OZ026625.1, on the reverse strand, counting down.
CATAATGCCAGTAATAGTGACTCAATGTCCACCAAACTACCTTGATGTTGTCGGCTCAAAATTGAATTACACTGACAATTAACCAGTCACTATCATACAGAATTTTCCGCACATTCTAAAAATACCAAAGGTGATTGAACCCTTTCAAAAGAAGCGGGTGGGTTATTTTTTGCTCCATTTCGCCATTTCCAACTATTTCTAAACTATTCAATTTATTTCAAACAATTACACGATGATTTTGAACATTACAGTTTATAGTCAACAAAATCAACAAAGGACATCGAGCGTTACATCCAACAGAAGTTGTTGTTTTAGAACTAATTGACAGAATATTTAATGACTTACACAGGGGCATAACTCCAATTACTACTTACAAGTACATAACCAAAGCATTTAATAGTTGTATTCGTGAAATACTGCCAAAGAAGTCAGAAAATTAATGTCTTTAAGGAGTCAGTTTAAATTGACTCACTAGTTATCGAAGCAATCGTTAATAATTTGTAGAATTTGATAGGACATGTACAACAACAAGCATAACCACTGGGTTCCTCAAGAGCCCATCCTAGGCCCATTACTGGTCATCAGACACTCAACTGACATATTAGCTGGTTCAAGTTACGTCAAACCTATGGTGTATGTGCAAACAATATCACAGTATATTGTACACTATAAATATTTAATCAATGTAACTCCACTGAAAGTCTCATCAACAGATATATAAAAACGTTCACATAAGATCGCCTTGCGATTATCATTTTTTTTCTTCACATTTTACAAAAGCAATTGCTCAAATTAGAAAGCTAAGATTACGAGAGTAAAATTTACTACCGTTGAAAATATATGAGTTTGAACACTTAAAACTGGTACCAGCCTCATTCGGCGTTTGGTTTTTCTTCTTTTTTTTTGTCTGTTTTTTTCTTTTTCCGTTTTGTTTTGTTTTGTTTGTTTTTTGCTTGTTTCTTTGTCTGTTTTTTTTGACAAAAACAGAAGAAACGTTCCACCAAATAAAATACCGATGTGAATTATGAAAGTGCTCTTATTAGAAATAAGCGAGCCTTTTATAACAGCATACCTTTTATTAGATCGTTATAGGCCCATGTCCATTCGGCATTTACTACATAGTGAAATCACAGTCTAAAAATGGTTTGCGTTGAAGATGCGAAATTGGTAGCATGGCTTGGATACCTAACAGTAGATTTTGTTGTAGATTGGGTTTACGGTTTTGGGGGAAATTACATATATGTACACCAGACTCTCAATAAAAACCCTGACAGCAGCACCACTAAAGGTGCATGTTTCAAATAAAGTCAAGCCACATACCAACGAAGTTTGGAAATAATACAACTTGGGGTTTGGAAGAAAATGTGAAAAGTACCCCCCCATATATACATATATGTATATACATACATATATATATATATATATATATATATATATATATATATATATATATATATATATATATATATATTTATATATATATATATATATATATATATATATATATATATATATATATATATATATATATATATATATATATATATATATATATATATAAATGTAACTAATATATATATGACCCTACCTGATCAACATGTGAACATAATATAATTTCGTTTCCCACATCCTTGCTTGCGGTGTATATTCCGTCACAAAAATATAAAAATTGTGTTTTTATCGTGGTATATAAAAATGGTAGTATCATTTCGAGAAAGCTGTAAAATACTATCAATATCATTGAACATAAGAAGATTATATGCTAATGCAAGTTCATGCCGGTACAACATATGACAGAAAAGTACATTGGATAAAAATGAATAACATCTGTCATGTAATGCCTCATGGATGATTGTCGAAGAAATAACGTGTCTACATTTCCCAGACCGCAACAAATCTGTTTCTGTGTTATCAGTTTGAGTTCACAGTAATCTCCATGTATGCCCCAGACATGGCCACTCTAGCGGCAAAAGATCTGCGTAAGGAAATCCTATGAAGAGCTTTCTTCTCGATGGAGGAGAAACATATGTAGGTTTTCGCATTAGATGGCGCAAGGGGAACCACCATCTTAACATTTTGGTTTATCAGAGCGATCAATAAATACGGGTTCCAAGAGCGACGGACTCTGACAACAA
>OZ026625.1:78586392-78613898 GCA_964020975.1 Hermodice carunculata | reverse complement strand
GCAACTTTATCACAATAATTTCCCATTTTGTAGGCTATACATAACAATTAGAAGCGATACGCACAACAAAATATCGATATTAGGACACCCAAAAAATTGACAAAAACAATAGGTCTTAAAGGGGATCGAAATTAATCTTCGTAGCGACATGTGGAGTGAAAAGCAAAACTGTGACTGCCGAAAAGTGATTTCGGTTGTCACGGAAGTTGCTACAGAGAGGAGATTGCATAGGGACGTTTCACTCTACGCCCACCTGAATGGAAAGAAAACCACAAACTTCCAGTAGGTTCTAGAGTTGTGTCACTCGTATTTCACAAGATTGCATGCTTATGTTACATTGAAGAGTGTGTGTTTCGCTTTGAGATAAATTTTTAGCCTTGCACCATTATTTACAATGACAAATTCTGCATTTCTGCTGTGGTACTTCAAATTACAACTTTTTAAAAACATTATTCGTGATAGAGTTACAATGGCAAACAAAATGTATAAACTCATCCATATCCCTTCTCATTATTATTTTCAGTGTCAAACTTTGGATTGAGTCAACAGCTTTCCTCTGCACTCATTGGGTGTAATGGGCACAAAGTGCAGGGAGGAGAACTGTTGACCTGGACTATTATATTCAATGTAAGTATTGGCATGCTGGTATTTGAACGGGAGGTCTTTTTACAAGAAATATCAATCTATCGTCCTTATTATAATTCAGAGCAGTTTTCTTCTACCAGTTCGCCATTAGTCTCATATGGCACTGAGAAAAGTGCAAAGACCCTTGTCGTATTGTGCCTGTACATGTCGTCACTCCTCTTCCTTATTGAACATGACTGAACTGAGGTAAAAATAACTAAGCATATTTCCATGCTCACAAATCTAGTGCTTTTGTCAATTACAAGGTCCTTGCCCCCTCGCGCAGTTGAATAGACAATATCTTATTCGCGTGTATTTTGTTTTCTTGTTTGCTTGTTTGTTTGTTTGCTTGTTTGTTTGTTCCTTTTTAGTCCTTTTTTGTTTGTTTGCTTGTTTGTTTGTTTGTTTCTTTTTTTTTTGGGGGGGGGTAAGTATTTAACACTGCGAACAAGAAACGTATGCAAATTTTTTGTTGTTGTTATTGTTCGAAGTATGAAAATGAAATAAAGGCTGCTATAATGGTTGCTAGGTCGCCTGTGCATAAGGAAAGCAGTGAAAACCGATTCAATACTGCACAGAGACTCACAAACCTACGACGCATCAATTTGGTACGAGGACCACACCTGCTCAAATAGATGACTTCCAGCAAGTGGATTCAAACAATCGAAACGAGAGTAATATGAATGAAATGTCCCTGCAAACAGGCATGGCTGTCTCATCGACTTTCAATAAATGTCAACTGCCCTCCATATGTATTTTTGTTCGCAAGGCAAACATGCTAGTTTTTTTTAACCGAATATATATACTGGACAGCAATCAGCAAATGAGAAGACAAAACATCGCCTGACATATTACTTGTTTCGGACCAATCAGAATGCAGCTGGCTAACATGTGCTCCATGATTGTATGTTAGCCACAAGAAGACAGGAAGCTTATTTTCACTACATCGTTGTTATTTTGTAATAATTGACTTTCAGCGCAAAACGCCTTGCCATATTGCGTTCAAACTTGGCTCGAACAGTTTCGATATCTTTACCCAGTTTATTTACCTGGTGTCCTCGCTAATATTTACTGCTTTTTAACAAAGTTTTACAACTACAGAATTCGAGTTAGGTTAGTACATGAATAGTTACAGAAATTCATGTGTAGATACCTTTCTCCGAAACTCTTGACATGATCCTTTTCAAGTTAAGTCGGATCAAACTTGACAGGATCGGTAACAAATCCACATTTATCCGTGCTGCAAGTCCAAATAATACAATAATATACATACATATATATATATATATATATATATATATATATATATATATATATATATATATATATATATACCTCATATTTTTCTTGTTGCTTCCTTTCTTATTGCCATAAATTCACGAGACCGACTGCTTATAAATATAATCATTAGGGTGAATTTTCCCACACAACAATTTGGAGAATTTTGCTTTTGTAGTATTTGAGTATTACAGCAGTATTGTTGTTAACCAGTGAAGCAATGACTGTATTGTGAGCTTGGACTAAGTGCAATTGCCATAGCCGATCTGTAATTGGAAGCTATGCGTTATTCTATATAACTTTTAAAGACATTTTTGATGAGAAATCGCAACATTCTTTGTTCAAAAACATTTTAGCTCTCCTTGTTCTTTCTGATGTACATATATATATATATATATATATATATATATATATATATATATATATATATATATATATATATATATAATATATATATATATATATATATATATATATATATATATATATATATATATATATATATATATAATATACATATATATATATACACCGTATTGTCTCTGGCTTCAAGATTTAACGTATCATTGCTTCGCGTAACAAGAAAAGTAAAAACGAATACTGTAAATGGTCAATCCAATGGCAAAATGCAATATAAGCATTTGACGTACGTCTGGAGACAAGTGGTGTAAGTACAAGCACAGATTTTGATCTCATGAGACATACAACGGTATTTTTCAAGTATTAAATAATTCATTACGATAAAACAAGGGACTTTTGCCTACGTGCTTGGAAAGTTTGCCTTTCAGTCTGTGAAGAAACATCTATCAAAATGGACTGTTTACTTTACATTGGTTTTGTATAAAGATTCTTTGGAGCTGGTCTAAAAATAACTCCCGACAAAGCACCATTTTTACCTCATGGACTGCGAACATACAATGGAACAATTGATATTGTATTGTGGCCTTCTGCACAAACAGACGTTTATGATCAAACGCTGGATTTCATCCCTCGAAAGACCAAAGGCATGTAGATGATTATTGATGTGTACCCTTTAATTCGGAAACTTCTCCGTGGCTCGATATTTTATGGGTTAAATAAAATACAAAGTACGACACACTGGACACGACACATGCAGAAAAAATCGCCCATGTTATCACGCCACCCACATCTGTTACTGTGTTAGTGCAGTTTGGTCTACAGTCTCATTTGACGTTTTAAGTCCAGAATTTGACTCGCAGTGAAAGGTAAAACAATGTTTACATGTTTCTGGTCACGTTCAAGGTGTCAAAGCATCCACGTGATTCGAACTGCGTGGGATTCACAAAGCAGGCAAAGTGAGGTTTATGTTTTGTTTCTCCGACTTTAAAAGGCGGGGGGGGGGGGGGGGAGGAGGGGAGGACTCCTGTAAGATACGGCTCACCTGACGTGAACAAGAATAAAAACGTGGAGATAGTAAGCAGGTGCATCACTGACCTTAACAGGTTCCAGCACCATAAAATTAATTCTCATAAGACTGAACAAAACTAACGACTGTAAAGCAAATAAGGTTGAAATCCACTCCGGATGTAGGAGCACCAAGGTTTTGTCGTTGGCTTTACACACGCGTACAGAAACAGATACAACGATCGCGCTTCTGATGAAAGAGTGCATTGCACCTACCTCGTCACTATGATTTGTGTTGTAATATGTGTATTAAACACATATTGCAACACATTAATCAATATCAAAACGTAATTAAGAACAAAGTATACTGCTGATTTTATATATATATATACATAAATTATAATGCCGCCAGGTGATCAATAGAAGGTAATGGGCAGCCGGTGCGTCTACGTGTGACTTCATAGAGATTTTCCAATCAGTTAATACTATTTTTCACATTTTTTCCACGAATGATCAAAAAAAAAAAAAAAATAATAAATAAATAAAAAATAAGAAAAAAAAAGAAGAAAATGACTAAAAGATCCTCAAAACATATTTTCAATGGTACCTGAACAAAAAACATGGTACAGACCTGGTGAACATTCAAGGTATGGGGGACTGAAGAAGATTTGGCATGTACGCTTGTTTGATGTAATTATTAACATTTAAATAATTTAAAATATCGCTAAAACAAAGAACATTTAGAGCATCGACGGTCGATCAAGATACACACATACAGACACTAGAGAGAGAGAGAGAGAGAGAGAGAGAGAGAGAGAGAGAGAGAAAGAGAGAGAGAGAGAGAGAGAGAGAGAGAGAGAGAGAGAGAGAGAGAGAGAGAGAGAGAGAGAGAACCCCGGACGCTGTGTCATTAATTTATAAAAGAGATGGTGCTGTTGTGATTCTCTACAGAATGCAATGGCCAGTTAACCATCAACGTCAATTTCATTGAAGTGTTCCGCTCTGTGCTCACAAATAACAGTGTAGAAACTGATCTAGTGAGTCATAGGGGATACTGCCTTGTAGACTTGTACCATGAAAGACAGTATCAGGCATTTCAGCTGAACCCTTTGAGTTCTAAGTTGTATACAGAGTCGATGACATTTGTTGGCGCTCTTATGTGCAAAGTGGGCTGTGGAAAGTTCTTCCCCGCACCCTCCCTTGTGCCATTGATTGATCAGTGACCATGCTTCTATTTGAACGAAATGCCCTTTCATGAGTATTTTTAAGTCTGGCATTTTGTAATAATAGAGACGAATAGGACTCGTCTATGTGAAAAGCGGACAAAGCTAAAATATAAAAAGGCAATGGTTCTGTTATCCTTCACGACAGGTCCACATCGATACACGTACGTGGGCGCCTCTCTACATGTATCTGTTCAGTTCTCTGTTTTTTTGCCTGAACCGTTCCATGATACATGCTGTCTACAGCACCCCATCAAATATTGCATCCAGCCAGTCAAACGTGCCAATTGCTCTCCCTTCTTTGAACTATTAACAGACTGGCAATTTGGATATTGATTTACCGTTACAATTCATATACAACCACTATGACCAGATGCTCTCAGTGAATACGATTTTTTTCATTGGCTCTGGATGCTTGTAGCTGCCATAATATACTAATGTAAGCTGTCGTCCCTGGTATCTTATACACCTAACGAATATTTTATTAGCGTCCACAAATTAATTGAAACTGAATGAAGGCTATCCATTGGGATGTTGTTTACATCTATTGGCAACTGAACCCCCTGACACAAAGTAAGAACTTGCTAATCGTGAAATGTCAGCCGGGTTCAGCCTGCAAGTGCTACCAGGACTTCGTTAGTTTGGGTACGTTTCCAGTCCTTGAAAATGACTTTCTGCGCTTACAGTACGGTACAGTGGCCAAAGAGGGCCAAGTTATGTACCTTATTAATATATCAAGCCTTCACTTGGCAGACCACTATCTATTACTTGATTTGATCAGTTACGCTGTGGAAAGCAAATATGTGCAAGGTTATTTTCTTAGAATCTTGCGTGTTCAACGGGCCTCTAAAAAGTCACGGCGGACCAGCTAAAATTGTCAAGAAACGTCGAATGCATATTATAGTCTGCTTTTTTTGCTACATACACGTCTCGTTCATCAGTGATGTCAACGGTCCTTCCTCACCAGGGTCAATGTCTGAACTGATGACCACCGTTATGTGTTCTGCATCATGTTTTTTTTTTTTAATTTTTTTTTCAAAAAAGTAGTTTTTAGTCCCTGAAGGACTCAGCCAAATGTCATTGAACGGGATTTCGGAAAGTTGGTATATCTGAATAATGCGGAGGAGGAGGAGGAGGAGGAGGAGGAGGAGGAGGAGGAGGAGGAGGAGGAGGAGGAGGAGGAGAACAAGAAGAAGAAGAAGAAGAAGAAGAAGAAGAAGAAGAAGAAGAAGAAGAAGAAGAAGAAGAAGAAGAAGAAGAAGAAGAAGAAATGGGAAAAGATTTCAGAGAGCGTTAACAAGGTTGACATACATCAAGTCAACAACTGACCTTGAGACAATTTTGGTGCGATTAACCAAACCAGCATCTGCGAAAGCTGTTGACTTGATCGTAGATTAGACAAGAGATGGGTACATTGCACACACTGATAGTCCGTACGTTACTGTTTTACGTACAGAAGGAGAGGTGACAACATCAAGAAAACCGTGCATGCCGTTTCTACATTATATGGCAGAATTTCCGCTAGTTGCTGTACATTTACCCTAGAAACAAGACACAGTGCCGCATGTTTGCTGATGCAACCGACAATACTAGCAATACCAAAATAAAAAAAAAAAAAAAAAAAACCTGCACGGTGCTTCCAACATCTTGCAATATGCGTGTTTGTACAATATCCTCTGTATGAAAATAAACGTGCAACCAAAAATTGTCATTGAAGAATCAACATGTAGGGACATATAAATTATATTACCATAGAAACAAGTCCAGTTGCGGCAGTGACACTGAGGGAAGATGTTTTCACTCAAATGAAATTGAAAATGACAAACAAGACTCCACTGAATGAATAGCGAATACGCTCGGAAAACAGCAGGTGGCCAGCACTATTAAGCGCTGGTTCATTCACTTTTTTTTTAATGGTTTTAGCTCAGTTGAGTTGCCAGTCAGCTTCTCTCATGGACTAGGTCTACGTCCGTCGTCTATCGTTTGTAAACATTTATATCGTTGCCTTCTCATAAACCATTGTCTATATCCATTGCTAACTTAATTTGGATCTACGTTGGATAGGTCTCTACCCAGTTTGTCCACATTGTCATGCTCCAGTGATTTTGAATCGTTTATGAATTCTGCTTTTATTTCACTTTTTGGCACGACCTGCAACACTCTTCTCCTATGTTTTAAAAACTGTTGAGTGTTTTTCGATGTTTTTGAGTTAACAGGCGGTGATACACCATATTCCCGATTTTTGACCCTTAATTCTCTGTCTGCCTGTCTGTCTGTCTGTCTGTCTGTCTGTCTGTCTGTCTGTCTGTCTGTCTGTCTCTCTCTCTCTCTCTCTCTCTCTCTCTCTCTCTCTCTCTCTCTCTCCCCCTCTCTCTCTCTGTCCCGCCCTCTCCTCTGTTTAATTTGGCTACTTATCGGGCCATGCACATACATGCATCTCTGTTGACTACAGTGTCAATAAACGGGGATTGCAATGGTAATACGCTTCTTCAAACTTTGAAAGATTCAAACTTGCACAGGCAGATTTTCGGGGATCCTTGAACCTTAATTTGTTCCCTAAGTAGCGCTGTATGTTCTGAGATATATTCTTTATCTAGGTCTTGTGTGGTTTAGCTTTTTTGAGCTTTTCTCCTCAACCACCCTTCAGAAAATGTTGAAACGTGTGTAGAATGTGCCTAGCGGATAGGTTATTCCCTGGTGGTGTTGCTGCGGATCGGCGATTTTCAGCGATTTCTTCAATCAATTCAAGTACTTACTGGCATGTGCATATATTCTTAATGATCCTTATGCAAGTCCACTGGGGCTGCAATATTTATTCACCTTTTAGACTTTTTTCTCAAACTATACGCCAGATTCCTTCGAAAGTGGTAGGTATGTGACTTAGATGGGTTTCCATGGAGTTCATTTAAATGGTCATGCTCCAGTAAATTGTATTTGTTAGCTTGCGTACGTTTCATCCTCAGCATTCCATGCATGGTAAACTGCTACTTAGACATGTAGTGGGTGTCAATCAAACTGCTGGCTTAGCCTGCTGTAAGTGACCCTGTCTTTGGCATCATTATACTTGCTATATTATGGGAGACGGACACAAGGTGGAACAGCTGAAATGTGTCTGTTCTACAAGTTATTTGATTGGCGCACTGGATCTAAAAACGAAGCTATGTAGTTTTCAGAACGGGCATGTTGTCTGTTACTGGGGGTAAAGGCAATCTCCTGAATAATGCATGGGCAATTGCCACTTGTCGCTCAGGTATACGGGCTATATTGCTATAGTTTCATATTGTCCAAGTGTGGTGAACTATCACTTTATTTATTCCTTGTGATTATCTTAAATTAAATGTAAACAATTTTATCCGGACTCAAAGGTAGCTGTGTACTTTTGATAAATACCAAATTTGTATAAATGTTTCTGCTCAAGTGATTCTTAAATACTTTTGATGCCTATTTTGGTTTATTTTGGGGGCGGACGGAATCTAAAATGATTTCTCTTTGAAGACCACTGTGCCAGCTAAGCTGAAATTGCCTATGGACACTATTAGCAACCTCTGGGTCTTAATTTGTTCAACAAGTGAAGCAGTGTGTGTTTGCGTGTTAAAAAAATGATTTTTTGTGGTTTTGCTATTTTTTACTTCAGCCAAACTGCATACAACAGTATTTTTAAAATGATGGGAATGTACCTTGCCTCGATCTCCACCAATTTTGTTCATAATATTGCTCTGTCGGTATTTTCCGAGTTTACGCATATCTTTTAAAATTAGGATTTACCGGTAATTGGTGATATACATGCTAGCATTGTTACTCCAAAGGAAGCAACAAATCTGACATGTATACACATTGATTTAGTTTACATCTTTTTAATGTGGATCGTAGGCCCATGATCACCATTAAACGTTAACAGAAAAGTTACAGAGCTGTATGAGTGAAGACTTATAATCTCAGGCTGTGGTGATCCTCCGAACGTACGGCTTGATAGTACACACGGGTAGCATTGATATCAAATTTTAAGTCACATGGCATTGCTATTACATGCACTGCTCTCTTGATATGTAGAGAAATGTATATATTTTAAAGATTTGTTCACATAGTGAGAGTCCTGTATAAGGCCTCAAATAAACTGGGCAACAAAAGTAACTCTCCACCTTTTTGGAATTGGCATTTTACATTTTTTTTTTCAGATTAATTTCCAAAATTTTTGTTGATATGTGGGACATTACATCTTGTCCACATTATTTGTAATTTTTTAAAAACATTGGCAACCATGATTTGCTCCGTTTACACTGGACACAAGTCCGAATTGAAATGAAGATTTCGCAAAAAATGTCATTGGATGTAATCGTTAACTGTCAACGTGCTTTTCTGTCAACGAAAGATAGCAAAAGCAGATTTCAAAATAACCTCTTATTAACTAATCCTTGGATTTGGATTTTAATTTTCAAAAGAAGGAAGACTTGCTTCACTCAGCAAGGTCATACTACAAATAAGCTTGTAGAATGACGGCTATTCTCACAGGGTCTATCACAGTGACTTGAAAATTATTGGCAATATGGTGACAATCGTTTTTGTCACATAATTTCTTGACCATATTGATTGACGTCATAATTATCAGCTAAATAAGCAGTGTAATCACCATTGCTTTTCACATTTTAGTGCCATGAAATGAAAAGAATTGATTGTTTTGAGATGGATATCAACAAGGACAGGAAAGCCGCACACAAATCTCACTGCCCTCTTATCATCTGTTTTTAGAACCCTCAATTTAAACTCACACATGCGGCCAGTGCAAATGCAACCAAGCACGGTCACCAATTCGTGGGAAAATCACAAGGACATTAAACAAAATGTTATGTCACACATACCAACAAGCATTTGGTTGATTTATAGGGAAAAAACAGGTACAACACAGATTCTGGAAAAGGTGGAGAGTTACTTTTGTTGTCTACTTTGTTATGCTCAAGGTTGATCTGACCCAATTCGCAGGTTCACTTGACTATACCAGTGAATGTAGTGTTTGAGCTGTAACTTGAAAACTTTTGAGCCACTGAGTGCTTACTTGAAAACTGTTTATTTGCACATTAATGGTCTTAAAGAAAGGTGAGTCTCATTTAAATCTGTAGATGACAAGACCACTTATGGGTGTGCATCAAGGTCAGTTAAGCCCAGGACTGTGACGGTCCTCTTGATTACGTGACATTGCCTGATATGAATTTTAAATCTGTATAATGATAAAAATCCAATACCTCTATCTCTCTCTCCACACACACACACACACACACACACACACACACACATACACACAGACACAGACACACAGACGCAGACACACACACAGATATATATATATATATATATATTAGGTCGATAGGCAGCATTTTTGGTAATATTTATATCAAGACAAGCCATATGTCGAAAGTAAGGTTTGCAGGCATAGATGCTCCTCACTAATATTAAAATGTTCAAAACTGAAAAGAACCAGCAATCTGGAGGTAAAAACATATTACCTTGCACATCAAGCTTCACAAGGCCAACATACATTTGCAACATTTGAAAATGGAGACAAATCTCAACATTGTAATTTGGTCCAAATGTTTGAGGTATCACGAGAGGTCACCAAATGCTAATTTGGGTGTTTTTATCACAATATCAAATGTTCATATTATTGAGGGTCTTTTGTATGCAACCACAACTAAGTGCCAACATGCTATTGTAATCATGTAACACCTTTCCACAAATCAAATCGTTTTAGACCGATCAGGACTGTGGAAATGATATCACATTGCTGCTGAATCCAGACTAAACAATCGACTACACATGTACAGGAATAACGCTTACAGTTCAAGGTATGGACATATTGAACTGCTTTTCTCTGTGCGCCCAGGGAGTCTGTTACCCTAGATTATTCGTATACTCTGTGCAATTGTAGCCTTTGTGTTACATGGATTAACCTATTACTGGTCAGTAAACTACTGAGTCAATAGCTTTCGTCGGTGCGAGCTAGGCACATTACGCTCAACCCGCACCGAGGAAAGCTACCTAATGTGTGCCGTCGGGAATGGTCTCACGTGCAAATCTCACAATTACGTTTTCTTGTAAGAGTTAAACTGACAAAAAGGGTAATTTACGTCTGGGAATCAGGGCATATTAATCACATCATTAGCGGGTGTATAATCATCCTTCTGTAACGTGTATCTCGAAAGTAGAGACAGTGGTATGTTCGAAGGTTAATTACACAATCTTCTCGTTATGTGCGCTGCTAAAGCACGGACTCATTTAACTGTAAGACGTGAAGTTGGTATGAACCGCTGTGCTCAGCTAAAGGAAAGACAACAAAAGCTTAAAGCTAGGTGTCCCCAAGTGTGAAGCGGAAACTCCGTACGATTTAAACAATATTACATAAGCATACGTGTGCATCGGTATTCTAATCTCAACTACTTGAAGAGTTATTCTAATCTCTTATTACATAGTTTCGAAAACATGTAAAAATCAGGATATGATAGTGGTGACACTAAAATGTACATATTGGGTGGAGGGCGTGTCAAGCTACAAATATCAAGGCATAAGCCACCGTGTCAGATTTGCTGTTGCCCCTAATAAGTAACAATGCTAGCACGTACTTGCACCCCTATGGATAATAATTGGCAATTTCGAAAAATGGTTAAAATTCAAGAAATGCCATAAGCACCATGCAGTGAGAAACCTTAGTGGAGATTGAGTCAAGGTTCATTCCCGCAGAGGTTAGAACAAACTATAATGCGATTTGGTAGAAGTCAATGATACAGGAAAGACAAAAAAAAAAATCGTAAAAAGGTACAAAATGGAACAGTATCTTTAAAGGTCCTATTGATTGACCATGTTCAAATTTGATACATAGGTGACTCGTGGGTTGTTCCCACCATACGGTGCGGTTGAAAAAAATGGATGTGAAAATAATACTTTCATTCACATATTTATTTTAAAAACTCAGTGCGCCTTCGATCGTCACTTTCCGTTCATTTCCGACATCCACAAGGCGCGAAAGACTTGTGACGTCAGAAACGCAACCCTGTCGGCTGACAGCGATGAACCGACTATGATAGCAAGTCATGGCTGTCAAGTGTCACTTGTTTTAAATATATTTTAATCCACCCTTTATCAACATGATTAAAATGCATTTCGAAATATTTATTTTCGTTCCCGTTCCTGCCCAGGATGGAGCAGTGTGCTGCAATACAAGTTCTGCAGACTTGAAATTACGGAGAACTTGGACCCGTGCAGTCAAGATTTACAGGGACAAGTGGCAAGGCCCTGGGAACCGATCTAACAAATGTAGCGAACACTTTGTGAAAGGTTGCTTTGGTTTGTCAAACATGACGATGTTTAGGATAGGTTTAGCAAGAAAAAGCTACTGTTGTTGCAGATGCGGTCCCATAGCTGGACAATGGAAGGATTCATGGAACTGGCCAAATTAGGCATTACTCATAAAACCAGGAACAGTGATTCATTATATATTTTTTACAGTATTTTCAAATTAATCTTCAGTATGATTCTGATTTCAAATCTTGCATAACAGCAAAATATAGGTCAGGTGATTCTACAACTGTTACAATGTATCATATAATTATCAATCGAATGTCACAGTGACAACGTCAGTCTGGGGTGTTAATTGTTACAAAGTAACATTGTAACAAAACTTTAGTGTGCTTATAATTAACCATTTTGATTAAATTGGTGAAAAAATGGGTATAAAACATGCACAAACAAGGACCGACCTTGTTCCATACCCAGGTCTAGGGTTGAACAGTCTATAACTGGTTGAGTTACCTGCCCACTGTAATGTGTATGTCCGATTACTACTGTGTATTGCGAGGTGTATGATCCCATAACCAGATAACACTTGTTTGGATAACTACCACATTCGCGCCTCATCTACGCAGCTGCCAAGAACAGTGGGCGGCTGGTCTTTCATTTTTTCAGTCATGTGCCACTGTTTGCAACAGTCCACGGCCAGCTCCCAATACTCGGGTGTACAAAATTCCATCTCATTGTACCTTTGTCGTTTATATGAATCCAGGAAATAAGTCAGTCACAAGAAAATATTTACCATTGTTACATAAATGGATACGATCTGAAAAAAAAGGATATCAAAAACACATGTACTGATGACAATGTATAAGGAAACGTAAATTACTGCCCTCCAAGGGTCTCGAGTTACTGCCGGATAGGATTTCTGATATTGAAAGCTATATGCAAACTTATTTTAAATATCCATAGACCACACATATGGGAAGGGAAAATTAACTGTTTGTTCAGTGTTTTATATATCGTTGGCGTAGGCCATAGCTGTTTCTGTAAATGCTAGAATTAGAAACACCACAAGACTGGACCATCCTGACGCAAATTCCAATTTACTGCATTCATGTTTGTTCTTGTTAAATTAAATCTAGTAATTTTTGATAGGCAATATCTCTTTTGCAGACAATTATCATTGCCCAGTTGACAAGTTGGGATCGTCTGGCTATACAACGGCTGCACTCCCTGCAGTACTGGTGATGGTAGGGTTCTGGGCGTCCCCTCATGTGTGTAAGGCTGAATGATATTTTCCTCTGTTGCTTCAGCATTTCCTATTAATTCTTCTTCATCGTCATCAGACCACGTACATAAAAAACTCAATTCATACTCTCCGGAATCCCTTTGCTCTGTTTTATCTGCCCTGCTGCCCTGGCTCTTGGCAAACTGAAGGCACTCTGGCTTATACCACAATCAGCCCGGCCAGCGGGTTGCGTTTGTGACGTCACTAACTCTTTCCCACATCGGGCCACGATCGGAGAAAATTCGCGCGCTTTCCTGTCCCAAATGTGGCACACTTTTCGAGCTAAAAAAAAACACTGTTCGAAAATGAAATTCAACATTTTGGTTTTCAGACATTATTTCTAACCCCCTTAAACATTAACTTTCTAATTTGTGTACCCAATCAATCAAGACGACCTTTAAACAAAACGAAAATAACGATTTTGATACTTTCTCAGAATAAACCTAGCACCAGAGGTTCAGCTTTGATTAATTGCCTAACTTCTGTTTATAGCGATGCGTCTAACAAGGGCTTCCAACCTCCCGGTGTGAGATCTATTGGTTACAGTATATTCATTTAACAGGAAGCAAATTCAACTCATTGCCATTATTCAGTAGATAATTTTGATTAAATACCTCTCTAGTTTGATTATCTAGGAGAGAAAAGATAGCCACAAAGGACATTTATGTACAGCGCAAAATCTAATCTGATATTCAAGATGATGTTAAACACATGGATGTCTACATGTTCTCAGCAGTGTCCTTATGCAATTTCAAAGCACGTAGCGAAGCGGTTTTCGACAAACTGTTGTTTAAAGATTTTGTCCAAAATTTAGCCAAGGAAGTGTTAAATTAAAAAGATAAATCACTGGAGGCTCATTTGTACAAAATAAAGTAGAAAACTATTGAAGTTGAGACTCTACAAAGGTTTGCATGGATCTGGTCACAATTTTTTAAACTACATTTATGACTGTAAGAAATGTACATGTACTTGTTATATCCTACTATTAAAATAGAACTCTGGCAGTCCTATCCGTATACCTGTGTGATATGTGGTGATTGTATTACCTGCATTCAAGACAATACATTTTCCCGCCAGGTCGAGACAACACGAGAAGTTAAATATACTGCATGCAAAATTCATTGCAAGAAAATAAAACAAAACACTCTATGATATCTGTTCAAAATCATGCTCTGGAATCCCAAAGAACATCATTTTCAGATGTAGAGAACCAATCAAATAGTCACATCTGGCTGTTCCATCTTATGGACACATGCTCAAATATACAAGAAGGTATAAATAACAGGGGGAGCCAGCTGGAAAAATGACAGCTCCTGCATGTCAAAGCTGCAGTTCTCTGTGCAATATTTAAAAAAAATAGAATTATTGTAGCGTGACCATTTGAATTAACTCAGTGGAGACATGGCCAAGGTACATCCCCGTTGTCTTTTAAGGTGATCTAGCTGACGGTTTATTTTGAGAAGCCTACAAAAAACGTTTTTGCCATTGTTATCCCCATCTATTTATATAGTAATTAACAGGAATGTATGCATTACCGACAGATAACCGAACTCGTAATTAGTTAAAAATTTGATTTCATTGGTGTATAGCAATATCACTAACTGAACAACTTTGTTTGACCCTTCCATGAGCTATATTTCCATCAAGTTTTAGCGTATATAAATGAATCTGTTGTAGAAGTCCAACTGGCTCAAATTCCACCAAAACAAATTAAGCATATTCATAAATTTCAATCCAACAACGAGAACACAGTTAGTACGAGAAAAGGCAGAGATTTAAAAATTACCAAAAACAGTAAGTTTTTTTTTTTGATACCAATATGAGCAAATATATTTGATTCTCGACTTTAGGCAGAAAGCCTCCTTTGAAAGGCAACTGGTGGTTTTAAATTGGTCTTCTGACCCTGTGAAATATTCTTCATCAACGAAAGACTTTAAGTTTGTCCACAAGATATAGGATTAGCGACCCCAAATCCCACATTTTTCATTTGCACTGGAGACAAAAAAAAAAAAAAAAAAAACACACGGTACGCGTGTTACACGTCGATTCTCCTGCCTTTCAGTCAGCTTAGTTGACAGCAGAAGAAGAAAGTAGGCATATATTTATGCCGTGGTATTCATGAATATCGAACAGTATACAAGCTCTTTACCTATATTATTATTATTATTATTATTATTATTATTTTTATTATTATTATTATTATTATTATTATTATTATTATTATTATTATTATCATTATCATTATTATTATTATTATTATTATTATTATTATTATCATCATCATCATTATTATTATCATCATAACTATGAGTAGAACACACCCCACATTACAACATAGCCAATGAAGTATTTATCAAAATGTTCAGGAAAACATTACCCATATATTCATAAATTTCAACCCAACAATGACAGCAAAGCTAGATACAGGAAAAGGCAGAGATTCAAGAATTTCCGAAACTTCAATATTCATTCTCCAATATGAATGACAAGAAATGAATTTCATTACTGATTTGAGACAGGTAAATATTCAACATTTTTTAAACAATAGAAAGAAATTCGGAGCGCCAACCTTGCGAAAAAATAAGGTAAGGGTACCTAGAAATGTTTCTAGGTGAATTCAAAACCCAGTGGATGGGGGGGGGGGGGGGGTATTTATATTAGGCTCAAAAAAGGCTAATGTGGTAGAGCCAGAAATGACAAATCCAATGTAGATCCCGCCCCCTCCAGTTTGAATTGTATCTGGAGGTTTCTCAGAAGAAGGCAGAAATGTAAATAGTTGACGCACGAGCGGATAGGTGACAACACGCGGGCCAGTCTACAGACGCAGGCCTTTCCTAAAATCTCAGCTCAATGACACGTCAGCTGAGCTTAAAAGTAATCAATAGTTCCGAGCGACATCTGCCTTCAATTCAAACTTCAAATCAATTTCGTGAGGTCTCAAGAGCATATCAAGTACAAAATGTCAGCGCGTAGGTGACAACACATTCGCAATAATTTGTTCTCAAGGTCGACTACAGCAGCGATTGTTATTTGATACTCATGATTAGTATCTTCCCAATGCAGTGCGATCTGGGATACACTAATTCATGGATTTTCTCCAAATGTTTATGAAACTGCGTCGGGAAATACAAAGACAGAAAAATTGTATTCCGAAACACCACGCACACATGTAGAGTCATGTACGTACAAAATCTGCATTATGCAGTCATTAGAATATATATATATATATATATATATATATATATATATATATATATATATATATATATATATATATATATATATATATATATATATATATATTCCCTATGATGGACGAGAAATGATCTTAGAGGAAGGATAGATGTGGCATACACCGGTCGTTATTAGGATAATAATGGAATAAGTGGGAATCATAGGTAGGTTTATAATTGATCCTCGAGCAGAAACGAGTAGATAGAAACCATGGGCGGGGTACCACCGGCAGTTCAACATATTCAGCTGCCGATGCGACCCTGGTACTGTGACCCACAGTGATTGCTAGCGAACACAATCAGCTTCGACACTGTTGTAAAAACAAAATAACAGGCTGGGTCCATCAGGTATTCTATAATCGCATATTGTCACCGGAAATAGACACTTGTTGCTCCATGTAGCCTTCAGATTCCAAATATACTGGATTTAAATTTTACATGCTGCATTCACAGTGGGCGTGGGTTCATGTAGGCGTACATCTTTGGGCTGCAACTTGGAGGAGAGTTCGCTAACAATTTTGCCGAATGACACATTGCTTGCCTTAGAGTTGTCATATCGGGAGTATAGTCACGATTTTGTGCTGGTCTTACGTTATCTGTGTGTGTGTGTGTGTGTGTGTGTGTGTGTGTGTGTGTGTGTGTGTGTGTGTGTGTGTGTGGTTTTTTGGTGGTGAATTTGTCATTATTTACATATATAACTGGGGCCGGGGGGATTAGCATATCCGATTGGGGGGGGGGGGGAGGCATTGCGTATTCGTAATATGCATAGCGGGACATAGCTACCCTCTCCCTCTTTTTTTTTTCAAATTCAACGCATCTTAAAACAAATGCACCTCCATGTGTCATCTTTATCATGTGTCTTCTTTATCAAAAGGCGTTCATGTGAACATATCGTGACCTTTGTTGTAATAATTATTATTGCTCGAAGGAAATGAATCAATAAATTAATTCCAATATACAAATACCCATACTGTAAGGATAACATGCTTAATAGCATATAGCGGTAAAACAGGTCATATTCCAATCATTGACCATCCATGGGTTTTAAAGTCAGAATTTGACAATGTGAGTGAAAGATACTAAGAAGAGCTACTTTCAATGCATCGCGTTTGTTTATTTCTTTTGCGCTGCCAGTTTCGCTTCTCCGGTGCTAATATCAACGCAACTATTCAATATCTGAAGTTCTATAATATTCCAGATCCCCCTTCAGAAGACATTTCATTCAAATACCAACATGCCTCTAGTCTAAAGAAAGGCATCAGCGACCCAGGTCAACAGCCTGGAGCGTAAGGAAGCTTTAATATAAGCAGATATACATGTATGTCTCATGTGCTGCGACGGGGTCACCATGGTACATATGATAGACCGATGAGGTACAAAGGCTTCGCAAATTCTCTGTGCCGTCGACTTATCGCTTTAGTTCATGTAATCTGCGTAGCTTCTGGTCAATTGTGTGAATAATGTCTTCTAAAAAATCAAAGGGAAGCCGACTCGGGTAAACAATCATCTGGCCGCATAATTGGGTTACACTTTAGCTGTCGGGCTGGTCACATAGAAACCACGGGCGCTGTGGGTCTCAAGTAAAGAGTTGCACTGAAGCGAGATCACCAGGAAGCGAAGAAAACGTTTGCATTTCAAGATAATGGATCATGTCAGCTGTACAGTAGGTGGCACTGTAGGGAGCTTTCGCCTGATAGTCAACAGAGGCATCTTGCGATAAACAAAACCTGCTTCCTTCATTTAATTGTTAAATAGTGTATGTAGCATGTCCTACTAAACGAGACAATAAATTGTAAATACACTATGGGGCCCTCATACACCTGTCTCTATTCCACTGCGAATCCCTGTATCCAATATGCGTCACTTACTTTTTAAAATATTAGGGCTGAACGCACAATCATGCCTTGTTAATTATTCATATGCACATCACAGTCAGTCAACATCCACGTGCTTACACCGGTAATTTCTCGAATATTACTAGCATAACGTATTCCAAAGTGCGAGCTCAAGCTCCCTTTTATGGTAACGTCTGTATCTAGTAGTCCAGCAGATAAATTATTTTTATTTTTGTAATTTTTACCTTGTATTTTATTTTTTTACTGATTTTGAAAGACCTTGGAATATACTTCCGAAAAATGCCGAGTGACACCCTGTCACCCTTGAGCATTTTAATATTTTGCCTGGTTTACCGCCGCCCCCCCCCCCCCCCCCCCTGAAAATATGTAAGCTTGCGATAGACAACCTTGTACCACAAACCACAAAACTATAGTATTGGGTATGTGAGAACTATTACACCATTTTTTACCTGAATTGACCTTGACCATCACATGACTCCAAGGTCAAGGAATACATGTTCCGACACTGGGCAGACTGGTTGTCAACCCAAATGAACTGCACATGTGCCGACACTCCAAAAGCAGCTTGATTTCGAATTTTCAAAAAAATGTTGAAACGTGCTAACAAATTAAAGTTTAGATGGTCATTTATAGCTTCAAAATGCATTTTGGAGTAAAGACATAAAAGCTAAAGATCATGATGACTCTGTGCTCTACTAACTGGAATATGCTTTTGCAACTGCAGATTTAACTAATTTATACATGGACTGTGATAGTACTTATCAATAGTTGACTGAAGGTTTAGTTATTACCAAGATATTGGCCAAAAAATCAGTGTGCGCTTTGAAGGTCATTCAAAATCAAAATTAAGAACACACACACAAAAAAAAACCCAGATGAACATTCCTCACCATTTTGGCATAATACAACACATGCACTGTATTGCGACATGCCTACAGAATTGTAGTTCTAATGACACATTGTCCCAAAGTCTAATGTCCCATAGCTTCATCAAAAAATAACATATCCTCATTATTTTCGCCAACTTGTGTCATCTTTAGTCAGATTATATCATGATAACAGTTCGAATAACTCATTACACAAAATTCATACACAATAGGAAAACACGCAGCGCCACATAATGTTCAAACTGTGAACTACATAACCTTAGGTAATTTTGTATGCAACATCAAAGCAATTGGCTGAGCAGTGTTTGAGAAGAAACTTATTTTTTTAATTAAATAAAGTAAAAATATTCAACCAAAAAATAAGAAAATATTGCATCATCATCTCCTTCTCAATCTTGGTAGAGAATCACCCATGAAACACCCATTTTCAAAATCAAAACATTCCCTGCAACGATTTTTTAGAATTGAAAAATGTAAAAGTCTAATGGAGGGACGCAAACGGATTTTATCAAAACTTAAACTGAAAAAAGTTATCTTTTCTACATTAATTTTTTAAGCAAAATGAAAAACACAATATCGGCTGCAAAACAAAGGATGTTATGTAAGATCAATTCTTAATGTTTAACAAAGCCCTTTTAGAATTGTTACAGGATATTTTCGTTGGGACTAAGATGTGCTCACAATGGATACAAAAATCTGAAATACATGCGCATATCTATATTTGAAAATTTTATTTTTCTTCTGTGTAAAATTCTTAAAAAATATAAAAAGTTAAATTGCAGAAAAAATTCAGATTCAGTATCAGTCTATCTCATTTCTACAGTTACCATGCTACATGCATACCTGCCAGCAAAAATACCAGCCATAATTAGCTCATTAAAGATATGGTGGAGAGAACAGATTTTCCTCCGCGCCCACAATCTTTTTTCCCTCAATTCTGCAATTTTTTGAGACTTCGCAGTAGAATATTTTACATACAATTTCTATATTGTTGTATATGAAATCAAAGAGCAATTTTGGATGTGTTCTTTAGGCACGATCTGGTGACCGAGACCGCCGTACTGTGCGTCACTCAGACGGCCATCAAATGAGTACTTTTCAGCAGGTATGTACTCCACCATAATGTGCCCCTCTTAAAGCATGGTGAAGCTGCGTTGGATCCTTGTTGAGATAATGTGCGTCTCTCAAAACTGGTCAAGCTGTGTTGGATCTTTGTTGAGATATTATGGTAACGTCCTCCCTTTGTGCACCACTCAGATGGCATTGAAGGTCTGAAGCCACACCTTTGGATAACCTCAAATCACTTTTTCATATTTTTGGATAGTCTGATACTTAAACTACATGCTCCCAAAAGCTCAGAAGTGTGAACATAAAATTTGTATGAGGTAACTGATCTCAAAACTTTTGTTGTCAATGAAAAGTTTTAACAGTGCCAGACACATGGCTTTGTTTGCATGGGCATGATAATGAACCTTGTCATTGTTTGCACAGTCATTAGTCCATGACCCCTGGAAACCAAATGACAAGGGTCGCTCATAGGAAACCATTAGCCGTGGAGAGAAGAATGGGCCAGTTCAGACTAATCACTACCATTGTTCTGATTACTTTGAAATTCTCTATTGATGTAAAAACAAATTAGCACAATCCACTTACTGGTCCCCAAATATGGAAAGCCGCATGTGAACCCACACCCAAACAAGCCAAGTGTGGGGTTCCCAAGTTAAAAAAAGTCCCGATTTAAGCCACAAAATATACTTTTGTTTAATGACAACATCACAGAGGTAAAGTTACAAGTTTATTTCACACAATAATTAAAACATAGGACAGAAAAAATGAGTATGTGTCATACAACAACCATAAATGCGTAAGAATTGGCAACTTTTTCTTTTAATGCAATTTTCTCGGAACTGTTTTTTGCTCAACCTCTGCAATTTGTATCTCGCCTCACAAACGTACAAATTGCCCTATCACAGTAAAATCAACGGGCATTAAAAGAAAAATATCATATCCAGGAACGGTTCCCATGATTTTTATTTCTGAAAACCCCTTCCGTGACTTTTGGAGCAATTTTTAGAAGGAAAATGAACAACCTGTCAGGACTAAATTAAAAATTTTATAACTTTTCATTTATGCTATTTCAGGACTAACCATTGAATTCGATCCTGGACATTGATATATATTTTAAATTTCTTCTGATTTCAATTGGAAAAAAAAAACAATTTTGTGTGACTTCTGCGCGAAAAATGTGAAAATCCTACCAAGTCAGGAAAAGTGCTATAAAATCTCCAAAAATTCCAATCCTGCAAAAAAACTCTATGGATACAAATCTATGGATACGTAGTAATCAGAAAATATATAGGTTTAATGTACTTGTGAAAAAATTAAATGGGTAATTGCGATCCATAGTTGCCAGTCTCACTGCGCACTAGCTTCACAGCTTCCGCCTTAAAAGTTTCATTAAAAGGTTTATAAATACAAAATAAAAGGTGCTTTTTAATTGGAAACTGCTCATCATAAGATGCATCTTTGACAAAAATGCACTAAAGCTCTGGTTAATATTTGTTTAGATATCGCACCTTACGGTGTCAGGGTTGGCGCCACTCAGACAGCTTTCAAATAAATTCATTAAAAAAAATCATAAAAGGTTTAAAATCATCAGAGGAAGCTGGTTTTTAAAGGAACTTGGTCCTTTATAAGATACATCTCTGGTAAAAATTTGGTAAAGCTGGGGTCGATACTGTTTGAGATATCGCGGTAACGTCGTCGGGGTTGACGCCACGCAGACGACTTACAAATAAAAACATTACATAAAAAGTTAAAAAAATATATTAGAATAGAAACATAGTCCATCATACGTTGCCTCTCTCTCAGAAATTTGGTAAAGCTGCGGTCAATATATTTTGAGATATCGCGAATAGCGTCGTCAGTGTTGACGCCACTGAGACGGCCTTCAAGTTAGTACATAAAAAGTTTCATAAAAAGTTTAAAATATAAAGAGTAAGCTGGTTTTCAATAGGAACTTGGTCCATTATAAGGTCCTTCTGTGACAAAAATTGGCGCTGCTACGGTGAATATTTTTTGGTATATCATGGTAACGTTGTCAAGACGGACGGACTAACGGACGGATGGATGGACGGACGCCCCAGGGGACGACAATATCTTCCGGCACTTTATGTGCCGAGGGTAAAAAGTAGTTGGACAGTACTTTTCACCTATATGCTGCATGTTTACAATACTGATTGCTTCATCGCCTATAACAATTGCTTATTTGTAAGAAAAAAATAAACTGTTTGTCAGGCACTACCTTTTCACCCGCAAACCAATCAAACAGGATTTTCCATATATTACGGAAATTCATAAGTGTCTGAAAACCAAAATTGGAAGACTGAAGGCCTATCAAGGTCATGACCAAGGTCAAGGTCAAAGATAATTTCCAGGTTAATACTGCATTTACCAATTGTTCTACATCTATACTAGATGCATGTGCAAAAACAGGGAAAAACAAAATAGTGTCAAATTAATACAACGATAAACAGGTGAAGGTCATGTGAAGGTCGAGGTCACCTAAAAGTCACAGTATGGAACACATTTCTTTTTGTTTTGTGCCATCTATATGCAGGTAAGAGGTCATTAAATTATTAATTTGAATAATTATCATGAAATATATTGTCCGTGTGTGGTAAAAAAAAAAAGCGCGAATACGGGGGTAGGGGGAGGGCAAAATGAATAACCATCAATACTTCAAAATGCATAAGGGTGACATGATGTCACCCAGCATTTTCTGACTTTGTGTGACCCAGTAGTTAAAATCAAGCCAAAAAAAAAAAATGTTACAGACAGTAATGTCAGGTGAACCCAAACGTCTGCCGGACAATAGCCTCGGACTTAGACACGGAATTCGCGGGATACAGATTGCTTGTCGTGTGCAGGAAAAAAAATGACAAGCCCAAAGATGGCGCGGTGAGAGCTCTGGGCAACTATTCGTTTGCTGGCTCGTCTTGTGAGAGCATGTATCTACTAAGATTGACTGTGTTGACTGCTGTGAACTAACTCTGACTTGCTTCTCCCATCGATGGAGACACCTCTGTCTTTCAGCTACTGTTTAAAACCCATTCTCCTTCAACTCTAATGGAACGGAGTGTGACCAAGGTGAACCCAAAGCAAACAGCAGGGGTAATATTCCTAATCCTAGCTCAGGTATGGTTACTCCAAAGCCCGATGATACTGCCTCTGGTATTAAACGTCCTTGGGAGTGTGTTGATGAATCTCCACCTGGTCTTTCCCCTCCGAACTCTAAGCCACATTGTGAGGTAGAATCTGATACAACGGGAGCTGGTAAACGTGGCTGTATGGATGATGATGAAAGTGACTTTTTTTTCAAAGTTAACAAGTCCCAGAATTGAAGTATGGTTTAAAAAACTTATTGGTGAAGCTGTAAAAGCTGAGATTAATGTTCAAAATAAAAAAATTGAGGCTCTTGAAAGTCGAGTTACCCAGCTAGAGACTGAGTTGTCTGATACCAAAGCCAGGCTGAAATCAGCAGATGAGATACAAGAAACAGTATATGCTAACAAGAAAAAAAATATCTGAATTAGAGAATGATCTTGACGAACTGCAGCAATATGGTCGTCGAAATGCAGTGCGTATATGGTCCAAAGACGCGGAAACTGAAGGAGAAAGCACGGATGAGATTGTCCTCGGACATATCAAAAGTCTTGGTGTCAAAATTGACCGTTTTGAGATTGGTCGTACCCATAGAGTGGGTAAAAAGAGAGAAGGCAAACCCCGTGCGATTATCGTGAAGTTTATATCTTACCGTGCCAGGGAGAGGGTGTACCTTAATAGAAAGAAAAACAAAAACATTTTTATTTCGGAGGATCTAACAAGAAAGAGAGCCCATATTATGTATATTACCCGTGGACTCAAACGCGACAGACGTATTCATTCTTGTTGGAGCAGAGATGGTCGTCTCTGCATACGCGAAAACAATCCGTGGAGCCAGGACAGACAGAATAGCCCTCCAGGTCCAATCGTGCAAATACACAATAAGGAGGACCTTGATCGCTTCTTTGACCCCTGAATCGTGTGAATAATGAAATGACTTGTCAGTCAACATTCAACAAACATTATCACTTTCCTGCCATGATCTTGCTTCATTATTCTCAATTGCAATTTTGTTGCGCGGCTGGTCTTAATTATGCTACACGTCATTTTTGGGGGTTAAGTTTTGTTGCATTTCAGTCTGCAGCGTACATGTGCTGAGTGTATATATTTCAAATGTTGATTACATAACCTGAAAAAATTACTTGAACTGGACAGAACCTTACTATGTCATAGGTTTGTAATGCAGACAAACACAAAACTTTTCTCTCCATTCTGACAAACCTGCCAGTTTGACTTAATCTGTAAGTTTGTATCTAGCGTGGTGTTGTTTTGCGCATGCATTGCTACACACATGTTTGTATGCGATTTATTCCACATTCTTGTTTCTGACCCCTGAGCTTCCCCTTTGTTAAATATATTATTTTTTTCCCCGCTCGGGTCAAACTGATTGCATTTGATGGTACGATACAAGTGTGTCTGGCGTTATTCACTTTTGCATTCTACCTAGTGCAGTACTACAATTTAAATATTCACTGTTATTACTAGCTCCAGAGAATTTGTGAGGCACAGTACCCTATACATGCTGACCAGTAAGTTAGGTTCAATTTATTACTGAAATAAATTCTCTACTACACGGAGATCGGAGCATGGTTAGGCAGAATATATGTGCCTCACGATACACACTATTACATATAATTGAATCTCACCTAGTACGTATCATTTGAAATTCTCACTGTTCTTTTTTCCTGGTGCAGTACTGATTTGTGTGTTATCGGTATATGAATTCTTGTTATTCTTTATGGAATCTGGTATTGTTGTAAAAATGAATATCATAATTTCCAGTTAAATCTAATTATTGTATAAAATGAACTCCGCCTTTCGTAAGTCTCTACTTTTTTTTGAACAATTTTGTATTTCATCTTTTTGTATTCATGTTCATGTCCATGTTCCCGGAAAGTACTCAATTATTCTGACTACAGAAAGCAAAAATCAAATACGTGTCCAACAGTAAAATAACCCAAGTTGTTTATGCAGGAATTTGTTGCTCAGAGATAATCGATGGGTTGTAATTATGCTCAGCACCGGGCAGCTATTGGTATTTTCAACTTGCGAAGAGACATATTTCAGATAGAAGTTTGTTTGTCTTTAAGTGATGATTTGAAGGTGCCCCTGTGATTTATCTTTTTAATTTCTTTATTGTTCATGTTAAATGTTTTCCAATGCTTACGTCACATTTGCATATCTGTAACTAAGCACCTCCTGACTGCATCCGATGTCCACCCAAATCCTGGAACATCTGATACAAAACAACTTAAATTAGGCCATGCCAACATTAGAAGTATTAAAAGTGATGGAAAGTTAGACGATCTTCAATAATTAATGCAAAATGAGGATATTGATATCTTGGGGATATCCGAAACATGGCTTGATAGTAGTTTTCCTAACGATCTTCTCTCACTAGACGGCTACCAACCCCCTCTTCGGAAAGACAGGGCATCGGGTGCAGGTGGAGGTGTCATGCTGTATGTGCGAGATTCACTTCCTTTTACTCATTGCAAGGAGTATGAACATGACAATGTTGAAAATTTATGGATAAAAGTTCAAACTCGACGAGGCAGTATCCTTCTGGGCACCTTTTACCGTCCGCCAGGCCAAACAGCAGAGTGCCGTGATCATTTTTTAGACACTCTTTCGATTTCGATTTCTCTTGCACTGGAAAGCAACCCTTTTGCCCTTATCATACTCGGTGACTTTAACGATAGATGTAGAGACTGGGAGTCGGATCATACTGACAGCGAGCTGGGTACAAAACTCTTTAATATCATCTCCCAAAATTATCTTTTCCAACTTATCAATGAACCCACGAGATCCACTGAATACACTGAAAGTCTATTAGATTTACTTATTGCTGACTCTCCCGGTCTTATCATCAACAGCGGAACGTTACCCCCAGTCTCTTCATCCGACCATTCTGTTATATACTGTACCCTTACCTTAACTGTAATGCGCAATCGTCCATTCAAACGCACCATATGGGACTTCAAAAATGCAAATTTCGAAGGGCTAAATTCTTCACTGCTGTATGCTCCGTGGGATACTGGCTTTAGTGTTTTTGACAGCATTGATGATATTGCAACCTAATGGACTGATCTGCTCCTCAGCATTACCAAAGATTATATTCCAAGCAAAGAAATCTTTGTGAGACCAAAAGACAAACCCTGGATGGATTCATTTATTAAAAGAATGAGGAGAAAACGGGATCGTGCATGGAGGCGCTACAAACGAACTAAATACGATGTCCATTATCAAATTTATAAGAAATTTCGTAACATAACTGCAAACGCTAATAAATCTGCTATCCAGTCTTATTTCTCAAAACTGAGAGATGATCTAAATAACAAAAATTTAAACCCCCAAAAATGGTGGAGCCTGACCAAATCCATACTGGGTTGCAAGATCCATCAAAATATACCGCCTTTAATTGAAGATGAAAATGTTATATCAAATAATATAGAGAAAGCCGAAATTTTTAATGAGTACTTCGCCAGTCAGAGCAAGCTTGAAGCTGATGATACCTTTACTCTCCCTACTTTCGAATATCGTACTAATGAGAGGCTCAAAACGTTTATATTCACTGAAGAAGAGGTTAAAAAAGTTCTGCTATCCCTCAAAACAAGCTCTGCAACTGGTCCCGATAACATTGGTAATTTCCTTTTAAAAAATGTGGCAACTGGTATCAGCTACCCACTGCTTAAGCTATTCAATCTTTCAATGCAGTCATCTTCATTTCCCGACTGCTGGAAAAAGTCAAATTTATGTCCAGTGTTCAAAAAGTCCGACCGACAAAGCAAAACTAACTACCGTCCAATTTCCTTGCTATGCAATGTGGCCACAGTATTGGAGCGTCTCGTGTTTAATAAATTTTATGAATACTTAGTTAGTCAAGGCCTATTAACGTCCAAAAACTCAGGATTCAAACAAAATGACTCGATTATAAATCAGCTAATAAGCATACTGCACAACATTTATAACGGTTTAGAAAACCACAACGAAGCTCGAAGAGTTTTTCTAGATGTCTCCAAGGCCTTTGACCGTGTTTGGCACGAGGGACTATTGTTCAAACTACGCCAATTGGGTTTTGAAGCATCATTGGTACGTTGGGTACGTAGTTATCTCTCAAATCGTCGGCAACGAGTGGTCATCCAGGGCCACTGCTCACAATGGCTCCCTGTGGAAGCCGGAGTTCCCCAAGGATCTATTCTTGGACCCCTTTTATTTCTTGTATTTGTAAATGACATTGTAGATAACATATCATGTGATATAGGATTGTTTGCCGACGATACTGGCATCATTGAAATTGTAAAAAATCC
>OZ026625.1:78527692-78586192 GCA_964020975.1 Hermodice carunculata | reverse complement strand
CACTATCTCAGCGAACCGCATGAACGGTGATTAGAGAAAAGTTGACCAGTGGGGTCATCTTTGGCACGTCTTATTTAATGCATTGAAATCTCTTTCTCTAATATTTTCGACAAAACGCGACAAATATGAGCATCCTGCATTACTTCTGGGTGATCAAGTCATACCAGAAACAACCAGCCACACTCACCTGGGGATAACTCTATCTTCAAATTTAACGTGGAATGCGCATATTGAGAGAATTATAGATAAAGCCAGTAAACGTCTTGCTGTCTTGAAGAGACTGAAATTCAAACTATCTAGAAATACCTTATGCAAACTATATCTCACTATGGTGCATCCAATACTTGAATATGGGTGTGTACTTTTTGATAATTGCAGCAAAGGACTCGCGGACCTTCTTGAGTCCGTGCAATATGAAGCGGCCAGAATCTGCACGGGCGCTCGCCGCCACACCTCGCTTGACCGTCTACTCTCTGAATTAGGGTGGCAAACTCTGGCAGACGGGCGTAAATATTTCAAACTAGTTGCTTTCTTCAAAATGTACCACGGATTGTGTCCCGAATATTTATCAAGTATAGTACCCTTAAAACCAGCCGATACCAGTGGTCGTAGTCTTAGAACACCGCAGTATTTGAGACAGGTCAAATTTCGTACAAAACGGTTTGGTGATTCATTCTTGCCTTCAGTAATTAAATCATGGAACGACCTAGCGGACGACATACGTAGCTCTATTTCTCTATCAAAATTCAAATTAACCCTCAAACAAACTTTGTTGGCCACTGATAATGTCCCCCCATACTACGCTCATGGTGACCGTTTTGCCGATATTTGCCAAACCCAGCTACGTCTACGTCACTCAGGTCTACACGCACATCTCTTCAAAATAAACGTTATAGCCTCTTCATCGTGTGATTGTAGTCATCCCGTCGAAGATATTATTCATTTCTTTCTATTTTGTCCACTGCATGCTGCCCTCCGTTTAAACCTGTTGAAGGAAATTAGAGATATTGTCGCACCAGGGGTTCACTCAAGCTTAATGGTCCATGTAGCTAGTGAATGCTAGGTGGAAATTCTGTTATATGGCAACACAGACTTTACCCTTGAAGTTAACCAACAAATTTTTTCAAGTGTACAAAAATTCATAATTAATACTCGGAGGTTTCACTTTTAAGGTCTGGTGTGTCATATGTTGCTGAAACTAATTTGAATCGTTAATAGATGGGTTATTTGTACGTTTTATGTGAGGTATAAACTTGACGATGTATGCTTTCTTGTGATATATAGGACTGGAAATGCTTTCCGCTTAACATGTATCTTTCATTGTACTTGTCCTGTGCGTCTTGTACATAGACCATGTGTTGCCTTGTATGTCTAGAGAGCCTCCAGATTAGTAATTTTGTACTACCTAGGCAATCCAGGTAAAATAAATATGTTTATAATAATAAGTCGGCCGTATCCGGACGTATCGAGCTCCCCCTCAAGTCGGCCGAATCTATCTTTTTTCAATGCACACATGGAAATCGTTTTTCCCTTTTCTTTCCACTCATTTACAGGAAAATCATGAGAACCATCTGCTGAACTTGGTATTTTTTGCATCATTTCCTTCATATCGCCATACCAACATTCTGACAAATAAGCAGGATGGAAAGTTTTTTCGGTGAAATAACTGATCGTGCAAAGAAGACCATCGATCAATATCACGCTATTTACAATGCATATCCAGCAGACCAGAACATTCAGTGAGTTTGCCTCTTCCCGCGGCTCTTGTCCACGTGTTTTGTCCACCATGCGTCTTTCCCCTTTCGTATAGTTTGTGTGGGATGTTTCTCAAAATTTAATAATGGACATTAAAATAGCTCTTTGCGTCACATTTATCTGGCTCGCATTGGACAATTCATGGGAGAACAGCATCTATGTTTGTTGGCTTTGATACATTGCTCAGCAGTTATCGGAAATGGAAGCGTGTTTCGATTATCATCGACTGCCTGAATTACCATATTTGGATCGATGACTCCGGAACCTCGAATGTCTTTCCAAATATGGATATTATCGTTATATTTGACTGATTTATACAGCGAGAAATATGAACACACATCTACTTAAACCTATCAGTGGAGAGTATACCAAAATAGAACAGATGTAGGTCTTACCCAGGTACCAACCTTTCGCAGCATTTGGAAATAAATTTGGCCCTACGGGGAACGCAAACTTGTGGAAACTTCCCTTTTTTCAACACTCTTTCCGTAAATAACTATCAGTGATTATTTATGCTGCACGGACAAATAAATCTACATATTTTACCACAAATGAAATGTCACTTTCGATTACTCCGATGTTGAATCAGTTTTACTACCCACCCGTGCTGACACCTGTTCCTACCAGGAACGAACAGTCAGCGACTAGTTTGGTATGTTCACAGCACAGTTTTATTGTTCATGAGGAATTATTTCAAGGAGTAGGGGGGGGGGGGGACCAAAACCCAAGAAATGTGAGGGGAAACGATTTAACCAGCCAACTGTTTTTTTTTGTAATTTATTTATTTATTTATTTATTTATTTATTTATTTATTTATTTATTTATTATTATTATTATTATTATTATTATTATTATTATTATTATTATTTTTTTTTTTTTTTTTTTGGGGGGGGGGGGGGGGGAGGAATCTTCATCCATTTGGGACCGGCACGTAATTTCACCTATAATAAACAATGGACTCTGGCACAGTACGCATTCAAGTTGCCTGCATATCCTACCCACAATACCATGTACTCTGCGCCTTCTTTTGAGGATTTTTGCACACTACACGCAACCTGAATCCCACGTATTGTATATTGCTGGTTTCAAATTTCGCATTGTCTCGCGCCCGAGAGAATACAAGATTAAAAGTTATTGGCGCAGCCATTTGCGCCGTTTTCTGATGATGAACGGTAATACGTTCTCAATCGGAAAAATGAACAACAAATTCACGCACGGAAGTAAATAATGTTTTTTTCCCCCCTTTTTTTTTTGTTTTGTTTTGTTTTTGTTTCTTTGTTTCTACGCGTTTGATAGTCCTGGGTAGATATAAGCAGGCCTAACTAATACTTCATAAATACGTTAGCTCAGATTAAATTTGCGGATTGAACCTACGCCTTTTATGGTGCTTGCCATTCAGATATTAAATACTCAAATGATTGGTGGTCACCTGTTTCTCTTAACGTTGGAAACATGCCAATTTAATTCCAATGCACGGACAGGAGATGCTTTAGTTATTCAATCACACTGGAATGTTTCTGAAGAATCTGCAAATCACCCGAATATTTCAAACATTTTCAGCGAAATAAACGACCCGGTATCACTGTTTCATTTTACAAGGTCAAATATCAAATATATACTGCTGCACATCTAAAAGCTCTTTTCCTTGGACGCGTTGTTTTACAATTTTGGGACACTCTATGTTGACACACAAATTGTCCGCATCGCTTAAAATGGCGTACGCGTTATAAAATGGTACCTGTATGCTCGTTCTCAAAGCAGAACATCTCGGGATCCTATTTCCTGACGTGCAGATGATCAAATTATCATTAGCAAAATGTTACCTTTCAGCACACGTATATAAAACTACGTATTTATATCTAAGTACTATAGCAGTACAGACGTCTAAACGCACTTATGTTACAGAAGTAAGTACGTTGCTGGAAATAGAATGCATCAGGAATTGAGAGAGCAGCCATAGAATAATTGTACGTGAGTTTCGTATCCGCATATTTCATTCACGGATCGTAGTCTAGTTTACCAAGAACTTACAAACCAACCACTGCATATGTTGCCCGAGTAATTTTGTATTTGGAAGTGTGGTCAACTCACTGGAAATCCGCACGGATCATACCTTGTTACGTCTTTGACATGTTTTCCTGTATTTGCAATGTGCTAACTTGAATAAAATATGGCCGTTTTATGAATTACACTTGGAGATATGTCTTCAGAATGTCCATTGCATCAATGTTAAAATCAGCATTTAGCTGCATGAACGCAATCGTGAGCGATACAGGGTTGTGCTGACCAAATCAAACACATTTTCCTTGCTTGCGTTTGGTAACTTTGCCTGCTTAGAATATTCTGCCATTGTATCTGATAACATGCGATGACAGTTCACTTTCTGTGTGTGGACTTTTTTTTAGTTGGTGGAAAGGGTGACCACACGCAGCAGGTACCACTGTATTGTAACTTATTATTAAAGCTTCCATACTAGAGTCAATAACTGTACATCACTGATGTGTAGAAAGATAGCTTCGCAGAAAGGTTACTAATTAAATTTGCTTCAAAATACATTGCACATGCAGGCCATGTGTCTTTATCTTGATGACATATGAACATTAATAACTGACAACTTCTATATCATTGTATTGGAAAACACATCAATGACTTTTTAACATAATTAGTCTTAGAGATCATTTGCGATACACTGGTAATCGCTACTAATAATTGCCAAACCTTTGGCTATATATATATATATATATATATATATATATATATATATAAATCCTTTTTCAAAATGACAGTTTAGTGACTCGGTTTAAATAGACCATTATGACCTTTATTAATTTAGTAATAAATGGTTTCGAATGATATGTTGTAGGCTATTGGTCATAATATTTGCTTAGCTCTACATACTACAATGCTCACAAGTGTTAATAAGCTCATGTAAACGTACATTATCAGATCAAAATTAAACCAAGAAGGTAACATTGAGGAAGTCTTTCATGACACTACTTTATTAAATTGTCTCATAGTGCTGCATGGTGAATGTTTACCTTAACTAGAGAAAATGCTTCATAGATTGTAACCTAGATACTTATGAATATTCATGCACTATTATTGCCATATTTGCGCTTGTTTCTTGATCATATATGAATATCTTGTGGTTTTATTGACCCTTTCCTACTAAGCTGAAGACAAAGTGCAAGTGTTTTCTATAAACAGTTGTATTGCTAGTTTGGATAAAAGTCGATGTGTTTGATGGCATAACGATACCTGTTTCATATTTTTTAGCAAACCGCCGTTTCATCAAGTGCCAGCAAGAGTACGGCTGTTAAGACCATAAAATAAATTGGTTGATGTCAATGTTTTGATGGGGAGCAATTTGGGAGCGATGTAGCCAAACAGAGCCTGGTAAACCCGTTGTCTCAGTCAAATCCTGGGTGTCAGTGAATTAACATGGAATTTAGGTTGAAATGTAAAAAGCAGATGTCAATGTATATCCGGGCTCGTTTTAGCAATCTGAGCGGTAAATCCAGGTCATGTTTTTCATTGATTCTACGTCTTTCGAGATATTGCCCCCACATGAAAATATTTTGAAGGTTTTTACAGTTAATATGAATGGAGATAGGGACAATAACTCCAAAATGTGCATCAATTAGTCTGTCCGTATATTGAGGGCATGTAACGTAATTATTAAAGTCAAATAGGGTAATATGTGTATTCAGTGATAAATGATGGAATTTTAACTTATTGTCAAAGGATATGTTGCTACAAAGAACACGCTGAATATATTCCATCCATTGAAGGGAATACATGGTACTTGGGGCAGGGTGATTCATCCATGTAATAACATACATATAATCAGATATATTTTCACAAGTGGTTAAACCTTAACCGTTTCAGCTCTATACTGTTCACTGAATCCTTTTTAGCGCGCCTTAAGAACAATAAGCGGTCGACCTTGGCAAATCCAGAACTACCTACTTTAGCCTGGGCATGATCATTTCTTAGATGGATTTTTTTTTTGTTGAATGAGAGATTACCATCTGAAATCATCCTGACGATAAATCACTCGAGCAGGACTTTCCCATGGATATGCAGGTTACTTGTTATTTTCTTCGCAATGAATATGTACGCACCGTATTATTTGGATCAGAACACTAAACTGTTTTTGCACAATGCATGTTTGTTTTGCCCTTAACTTTCTCAGACATTTTAGTGTAATAAATGGTAAATTTATTGACACCATGGTGGTTCATCCATTACAAATAATGATCATTTTTATCTCGTGATTATGAAATATAAATTTATATTTAACAGGCAGAAGTAAGGCTATAATTCCATGCAATTTTTGCATGCTATTGTACATAAATGTACTGTTGCAGTCCGCGGCCATCGTTAATGTTCCTTTTGCAAGGCGAAGTCCACTAAGCAGGTTAAAAGAAAGAAATAAAATAAGCTAGAAGACCTTATTGTATCAAAGAAGGTGCCATCATTATGCGACATTCTGCCAACAACAAGGCCCATCACTGTCCAATGGCCCTAAGGTACTAAATTTGGGATATTCCATCGTAGCCCAAACAGCAGCACACCCACCAACTCCAATCAGACTATAATTCAAAATAATACCTTTATGGCATAAGTGCTATTTCTATTACATATTTATCGCTCACAACATGCATAGTCTCATAATCTGAGAACACCACAAGAACTTGCTTTGGGTGTGCTACAGCAAAGACAAAGGGCTTGTCAGGCCTCATAAGATATCTACAGACTGATAATTATAGACCCAAATTCAAAGGCAAGGAGCTACAAAGCGTACACTCTCTG
Source organism: Hermodice carunculata (assembly GCA_964020975.1). Classification (NCBI taxonomy): domain Eukaryota; kingdom Metazoa; phylum Annelida; class Polychaeta; order Eunicida; family Amphinomidae; genus Hermodice; species Hermodice carunculata. The sequence goes on along the minus strand of OZ026625.1, from coordinate 78,579,622 downwards.
AAAGCCAAATCAAACAAAAAAAAAACAAAACAAAACAAAAAACAATACCAACAAAACAAAAGAAAACAAAAAACAAAAACAAAAACAAACAAACAAAACAAAAGAAAACAAGAAACAAAAAACCCACAAAAACATCCCCCCCCCATAAAAAACAAACAAAAAAATAAACAAAAAATTGAAAACAAAAACAAAAACAAACAAACAAACAAACAAAAAATTAAAAACAAACAAACAAACAAACAAACAAAAAAAATGTATCATATATGCAATTTTATGATCCAAATGATGATCACAATAGCAGCACAACAACTGCAAAGGTTATCATTAATTTCAACAAACACTAATTTAATATATCTAATTATAATTGCTGCACAAACATTGCAGCCACAAAGCACTGCCTGAATATGATTGAGATCCAAATCTAGTGGTAAAAATTATTGAATGGTATCTATTAGAATAAACACACTTATACGGCAAGGAAACAGATAGAAAAATGGGAAATACCTTCAGTGCCACCATGTTGGCAAGCATGATAAAATCTATTCAAAGCTCACTGTCATAATGCTGAAAGCTGAGACAACGCCAATGCAACTGAATGCATTGGAATAAGCCCAAAGGCTTAGTCCAGCTGTATCTAGGTAATCTTTCTATGTACAAAAATAAAAGGCTCAGGGCTGAGAAAGACTATTATCCAGAGAATACGGGGAAATCTGCAAAATATAAAGCAAAATATCAGTCATTGCCTAGCTGTTTTTTGGGCGATATATATATATATATATATATATATATATATATATATATATATATATATATATATATATATATATATATATATATATATATATATATATATATATATATATATATATATATATATCACCAAGCGGGAAAACCCCGACAGTTGTCCCATTACCAAAGCGAGGCATAGCGGGCTGATTTTATGCTACCAGATGGCGCGCTGTGCACCTTCTCAAAAGTAGTCACGATAATGCATGATGGCGGACACTAATCTTGTTCGTGTCAAAATGAACAGGAAAGCAGGAAATGGACAAAATACAGGAGGTGTATAGAAGTTTACCATTGTAGATCGTTGGCGGACGGAGTACACAAAGCATTTATAGTAAGAAAGTTGAGTGACAAGGTGAATTATCATGGTGAACTACCACTGACTGTTGTGTAGTGGGCTGTAATTTTGATACCAGGAAGAAAGTCAAACCAGGGACGTGCTATTCTAAATAGCACTTCCCTGGTCAAACTGACAAATATCAAAAATAAAAGTGCCGCTTTATCTCTTCCATCAATTGATATTCCTTTGTCTTTCTAATTCTTTTTCAGCTACGCCAGATTCTGTTTTTTGAAGAAATCATGGTCCGTGTTTCACTCTTGGTTACTTGCTGTATTCAGTAGCGCTGTAGTCTGTGCGGTAAGACTGAGTGGCCTGCAAATTACCCAGAAACCTGTGCGCGCTATCAGAATCTCCGCTGGGGTTTCCCCGCTTGGTGAACTTATGCATGGACCGTATTGATTCAAAATGATTGAGCGTAATTTACCGCTGATTACGTCACATGGACACGTCTGTATGGCTGCTTAAGCCGGGTTTTAATTTCTTGCAATTTTAACACCTTTAATTGTTATGTGGATGCCCACAAATGGTTGGTTATTTTGAACTTATTTACCAGCAACATAAACAGTGGTGATGATCTTGCAGATATTTCAGATTGGTTGCTTGTGACGAGTTTTACCTTCTTTCACCTTTAAAAGCGCTTGTGATCATGGGGTAAATTTGCATAGTAAGTAATCAGAGGCTCACATATAACAACATATTTTGACGAGTTTGTTTAGTCATATTAACTTTTTAATTGTCTATTTTCGGCGCCTTTTCCGTAGATGGGTTCAATCATTTTGCCGTCAAGATAATTAATTGATTCTAATTGGGAGTTATATGTATTCCGCCATGACTTGCCATGTTCACATATTTTCTGGCTAAGCATTTTTTGTTCGAAGTTATTTAGTTTCTTCATCATAGTCAGCCTCAGTGATACTTCAATCGCTACTCTATTTGCTTTACCTTATTAAAGTGACATTTAGCGTGATAAAATGGTATTTCACTTCGTTTTTGGTCGAGTCTGAAGTCAGTTATGGATGTTGTGCGTCTTTGCCTATGGATATAGCAAGGCCCAAGTCGCTACTCTGCTTGCCATGGCACTAGTGGTATTTGTTTACTTTGATTTGGTGGTGAGGTTTGCTTGTACCAAAATGAATGTGACTGAGGCAGTAGAGATCACGAAGGCGGGTCTCAGGACAGCTGGCAAAGTAAATTATTGTGGCGTACACAAAGATACTAAAAGTCAAGGAAAGACGTTTTCTTTTTGTTGGACTATGATTGCATTGACTGGGTTCACACATCCTCATCAGAGAGGCCTCAAGTTTGTGCCACTGATCACCAGAACGTCAAGCGTGTTGTATTTGACTATCAAATATCGACTTTGGATGACTGTATTTGAGCTACGGAGCAAGGGATCAGCTTGAAAAAGACAAGGTTATCAAATAGGATCTAAACTGACTGCCAAGTTAGCCAAGTTGGAAACAGTGTCATTGAAGTTACAAGGCCAAAAGTCTTTGTTAGCCATGGCAGTGATATCAGACAGAGGCATTCGTCGGATGCGTCACGTTCACATACTTCTGGGGAATTTGACATGAAACAATATGAAAACTACAACATAAAGTAGACACCTTTTTCAATGATAAACCCGCTAAACATATCGCAAGCACAAGTGGGTCTACTAATTCTAAATTCAGTCGTTGTAAAGCTTGTGGATCGAGCCAGTCACTCGACGCTAGGGCGGCAACACCAGATGCGCATGGTGAGGTAGAGTTGCACATCTCCAAGATTTCCGGTCTAGATACAAAGGTGTTGTGGAGTCACAAGTGTGATTTTTGCATTTATCGAGATGCCCACAATCATGAAGTCCTCTTCTGCTGCCACTGACAGTACCGACTTCCTAAGCCTTTCATGGTAAGGGATCTATGGTGTTTTTGGCCAGCATTATATGTGGTACCAGAAGTGCTCTGTGGTTGTTCAGGGCAAAACATTTGTCAGCGCAGTAGTGTGCAGTTCAACTCTATTGATTTGAGTTGAGATATTGAAGCAACTGGTGTCATGATCACATGTATTTTTCTTTCTTTTTTTTTCCAGATAAGGCGACAGAGTGAAGATTTTGATCCTTGGTAAGTTATAATCTGAATTTTGGAAGGTTTTTGCCGGTACCATTGGTCGGATACTGATCTGATTAATGTTCAAAGCAAAACTTTTATTAATTTTTGCATGCAGTTGAGATAAAGATTTTACCTGTGACCGCCTTTGACTCAGTGCAGCAGAAAGTTCACTTATTGTTCTATTGGAACTTTTTAGTGGAAAGTAACTTATTTCAGTGGGTTACCTTGTTCATGATCAACCGGAGGAAAATTTAATATTTTTAGTGAAATTTACATTGATTATTTGCACGTTGTGTTGCATTTGCAGAAGGTGATTCTTGTCATTATTTTTTAACTTTTTATGACATTCTGCAACAGGTGAATTAAGCCATTTTGTCACTTTAGTGTCAGTGACATAAAAGGTGATACTGTATTTGCTACATAGTTGTACAAATTATCAGTGATTTTTTTCTTATAGTGGGGATTTGGTCTTCATTATATAGATATATGTCATTAGTGTTCACTGATATGAAAATATTTTGTTTCAACATATGCAGGTGGCTCTGCAAGTGTTAATTAAAGAACTGCCTTATTTGGACTCAGTGCTACGTCTCATGAAGATCCATGAGCAACATTATAAAATTGTGTAGGGTGCCAAAAAGACTGTCAATGTGGTATACTTCGAAGATTATCCTCTCAGTGGCATGTCTCATATTGGTCAATACAGCCAAAACACAAGGCATCGAGCCTGTGGACAAGATTGCGGCACCCATAAAGTCTGCTAACCTGGATGGTGTGAGAGGAATGACCACCATGTTTAGTACAATTTTGGAGGTACTTAGAAAAAATGGATGGCAACTTAATTTTTGGGACTGCAAACACCACCTGGTACTCCACAAAAAATATCAAAGGTGCTTGCTTCAGGTGTGGCAGCACTGCTCATTTTGCCAGGGAATGTACATCTCCAAGACCATCTCTGGTTCCGTCACCTTCATGGAATCTAGTGTCCTCTCCCAACAAGGGTAAGGAACAAGAGCAGGACCTTAACAAGAATGGGCTGTGAGATCTGGCCAAATGACAGCCCTTGCAGCTGAAAAGGGCCAGAACAATCATATAAATAATGTAAATAGTAACACAGACAAAGTAAATAAAGATATTGTTGACTCAGGTGTGAAGAATAATCCAATCCCCTCCACTTGAACGCAAGGAATTTACTTCCCAGAATAATGTAACCAGGTACAATATCATAATCCCCATAACAGTCAATTTTCAGGATACCCAAGCTGTAGTGGACATAGGAGCACAGATCACTGTTGTGACTGTTGATTTTGCCATTGAAATGAATGGACAAAAAATATCATGAAAGAGCTAATTAATCAAGCAGTTTGGAAGCAACAATTGTAAAGTAGGTTTGACTTTCAGTAAGAAAAAAGTACATTTCTCATCAATGTATATGTAACCCAATCACAGATCCTCTCATTTTTGGGCTGGATTTTTTGCTGACGCAGGGATGTATAGTGCATCTTAAAAACAACATTGTTGTTATGGGTGACACAGTAATACCTGCCACTTTGTGTCCAAATGGTACCACCCAACACTCTGTACCAAAAGTCTTGCTCCATCAAGGATTGGTTGTCCCTCCTTACAGCAGGATTCAATGTGTTGCAGTTATTGAGGATGTAAAACCAAAAGATAATGTTATAACACCGGTAACAGTTCATAGTGACTTACTTTTACCATCAATTGTAGCACTAGGTCAAACCATGGTTGCAATTGGCATAGTTAATGTTGGTGACACCTTTGTAACCCTGAAACTGGGGAAGCTGATGGGAAGTGCTGTTTTGTTGGATCCTATATTATCTAACACTGACACCACAACTGCGGTTTTTCAGATTTGGGGAACAATGGTTCTGCAGATGACCACCTGACAGCAAAATCTATAGGGTCGGACCATTCACTAGAGGGCGATGTGAGGGATGAAAGAGATCTATTGATACATAATGTGTCAGAATTATTAAAAGCAGTGTTTGATAAATCCAGTACATATCTTAGTGGTGAACAACAACAGCATTTATCATCCTTGTGTGAGTACTCTAACATTGTCTCCATCAGTGAAAACAACCTATGGTGTTTTACTGATGCGACACATAAGATTGACACTTAGGATGCCAAGCCCATTACACAACATCTCTGGCATGTTCCATTTAGTTTTGAACAAGAAGAAGAAGAACATCTGCAGTAGTTGTTGGATATTGGAGTTATACAACCCATTGCATCAAACTTGGCAGTACCTCCTGTTTCGGTTTGGAAAAGAATGGCAATCTTGCAGTAAACAAGATCACTGTGGAAGACGCTTACCCATAAACTTTGATTGATGACTGTTTGGACACTTTAGGAGGCAATATTTTCTATTCCTCTTTGGACATGGCTAGTTCTGATCACCAAGTAAAAATGGAACCAGTGGATTGCCACGATACAGCATTTCTGACCAAACATTGATTGTTTGAGCTTTTATGCATGGCTTCTGGTCTTTGTAATGCACCGACGACCTTCATGCATGCCATAAATCTAGTATTATGAGGATAAAAATGGGCCAAAGCATTTCTGGATGACATGCTTATTCTAGGCAAGTCTTTTTTCAGATCACTTTGAAATCTTGAGGATATTATTTTAACGATTTTGAGATTGAAATAAAGTTAAAACCAGAAAAATGCTCCCTGCTCCAAATTGAAGTCAAGTTTATGGGTAGGATTTTGTCAAAGGATGACATTTGAGTGGATCCAGAAAATCTAAGGCAGTAAGAACATGGCCTGTACCAAAATGTACCAACAATGTGGAAATCTTTCTAGGGTTTGTGGATTACCATAGGGGACATAAAGTAGATTTTGCTGAAACTTCTGACTGTTTATATCAACTTACAGGTCTCAAAAAAAATAATTTGTACAGGAGGAAGAGCAGGCCAAGGCATTTGTTTCATAAATTCAGCATTCATTGGAGCTATGCTATTAGGGATTCCAAGAAGGAATGTAAGTGGGTGCTTAACTGTGATGCTTCAGGGGTCCCCATTAGGGTGGAGCTTTTACAATTACAGAACGAAAAACTACAAGTCATCTCCTATGACAGCTTTGTATTAACAGCAGCATGATTGAAGTATTGCACTAACACTGAAAGAGCTTTTGGCGGCTGTCTGCTTTACCACACAATTTATATATTATCTTCTGGGCTGGAAGGGGTTGGTTTGTGCGGATCACAATGATCTGGCTTGGCTGATTAGGTTTAAGTACATAGAGGGACAGCTGGCTAAAGGGCTGGACGAATTGAGTCAGTATGACCTTTGCATTATTCATTGGGAAGGAAAGAAAATGCAGATGGTCTTTCCCAAATTTCAGACCCTGAAAGTTTCTGAAGTGTTATAAGGCTGGCATGGATATCTCCCTGTTACCATGTGGCAGGTGTAGGTATTGTGCCAGTGCCCAAGAATAGTGGAGTCAGTTTGAAGAGGAATATAGATGACGTTATCCTTCTGGCTGTTAGAACCATCTCCACTGACGGTGACAACTGTACTGATGTTGACTGGTTTGTTGGCTATTCTTCTCAGGATCTACATAGCAATCCCATACGCGATCCTGACATTGGCCCTGTTATACAGTGGTTAGAGACCGAAATTTTCCCAACAAAAGATGCTCTACAACTTTACAGTCCATCTGTGAATGTCTCTTGCTCTATAAGTCTCAACTGTATGTGGAGGATGGTGTTCTCTTCTACAGGTCACAAGACTTGGAGCTAAGAAAATGCTTAGTTGTGTCTTGTTCTCTGTGTGATGAAGTAATAAAGCAGTGTCATGATGTTTGACTAGCAGGACATTTTGGTCAGGCTAAAACGTTGGACATCTTGCTCTGAAATTTCTTTTGGCATAATTTGGCTAAAGACAGTTGAATAGATGTGGAGTCATGTACTGCATGTAACACTCAGAAAAAATGGTATGTGCCCAAGAGCAAGACTAGGTAAGTACCATGTAGGTGCAGCAATGGAACAGGTCTTCATTGACATTCTGAGGCCATTTGCTCAGAGTTCAGCCAGTAATCAATATATTTTAATGTTGGTTGATCAGTTCACCAAATGGTTTGAGTGCTTAGCACTACTGAACCAGTCTGCACAGGTCACTGTCCCAAAGATAGGCAATGGATTGAATGCTGAATTTGGATGGCAATTAGCTATAAGGTGGATGAGACACAGTGACCAAGGTAAAAACGTGGATGGTGATTTGATTAAGGCCATCTGTAATATGTAAAAGAAATAACCAAGACCAGGAACCACACTTTACAGACCTTGCGCAAATGGACAGTTTGGATGGTAAAATTGTCTTCTCTTACAAATGACTCAATGCTGTGTACAGAGTTCGAATACCAACTGGTACACATATCTCCCTCAGTTGGCTGCTGCAATTAGAGCAATGCCTAACCACAATACTGGGTTTCCAGCTAATTTCTTATTGCCTGGGGAAGAAGTTTTAGGCTGAAAGATCTAGTGGTCTGACTCTTTGATGAGCATACTGATCACAAACACCCTCAGTATGCTAATAAAATACAGGAAACTATGTCTAAGGCACAGCGCATATCTGGTTCTCACTTACATGTCTCCCAAGAATGACAGAAAAATACATGTGATTTAAAGCTGTGTAAAAGTACCCATGAAGTTGGGGATATAGTCTACAAACTGGAATCTGCACGCAAGCCTGGCCAATCAATGAAACTTGGTAAGATATGGAGTGGCTCATATATTGTGACACATGTCTTTTCACAAGTACCTTTAAAGGCTCAAGGTTATAGGAAAGATTTTGTGACACATCATGACCGTCTGAAACCATGTAAGGATTGTATAATGCAGATGTGACCAAGATGGCTAAGACATGATTCACTAGACCTATATGTCTTATGACCAAGAAGAGCAATAGGAGTCCTTATTGGCTGATGTTTTTGGAGACCTGTTTGGCTTTGATGAGGATATACACACACAAGGCAGTAGTAGCACAACCCCAGACAGTGTGCCATACACAACTCAACCTCATCAGCACATAAATATTCAGGGGGGGTGATGTCTCATTGGATTTTGATTCTGATGATTTTATCACCAGGGCTCATATTCCAGTGACAACTCCTGTCAATCACACATCTGTAGTTCTACCAGTTACAACCAGGAGCGGATAAACAGTGGTAACACCTAGACAACTGAGGGGTCATGAAATCAATTAGTGGATATATCATTGTGCAAAAAATCATACCTGATAATAATAGATTTAATCTAGCTAAATACTTGTTTATTTCAGCATATATGATATGTTTACAGGTGTGAGCTGAGACTATTTGTACATGGATGTAATATGTCTATATCCACAGATTGAAGTATTATGACTTTGATTTTACTTGCAGCATGCAGAAGGATATAATTTGAATGTATCAATCGTTTACTCATTAGTCTGGATATTTTTACATGGCTTGATTTTATCTGGCTAATGTAAATATTAAGCAGTTGGATTTTATCTACCTGAGGTAAATGATTTGTGATTGTATATATTATTCTTTCTTACTTGTGAATATTTATGCAAGCAGATGGATATTATCTGTCTGTTTGGTTAGAATAATGTGATTGAATAGGTGGTCAGATTATATCTAAATACATGTACAATTTCAAGCAATACTGCACTTATATATTTCTGTGTCATATGATGTCAGATGAAGACCAGTTACCCCATGAAGACTGGATAGTCTTCAGTTTTGTGACTGATGAAGGATTGGATGATAAACCAATCACCACCCATGAGATCTGATCAGGTCCCCTTGGTACCTTGAGCATCATCCTGCCATCAGATGGACCTATGGCAAATGTGATGGTTGATGTATCCCAAATTGATGAGGAAAGGCTCTTTTTCAGTGTAAAAAACTTGGACATCGGTGGTCAGTACGCCTGGGGAATGAAGACCAGCTCACCCTGACCATTCAACCTGAGATCACAAAGTTTCAACCCTCCAAAAGACTGCCCTTGGTGGCAGTCATCACCCTACAATGTAGAAGAGATACAATGCAATTGGCAGGAGACACTGTGATTGTTGTGGGGAGATCCCCAATCCAGTTTACTTTGGAATGGAACAGCTGACACAACTCCTTGTCTTTGTCAGTAATGGTGGTGTCCTGACAATACAATTTCATTGTCAGTCAGAGGAGTGTGTGGAACCAATGCATATTGTGGTGCTGATGGAGCCTTAGTTGCTGACAGAAGACTGAACATCTCTGACCACTGCATATCAGACTCACACTTACATAGTTATTGATGTCCATTGCCATGTTGGGGAATTACTTTTCAGGTCCCATCAACCAGATCTATAAACAGCCGTAAAAAACGACCAATATCTTCAGAATCCTTCCAGCTGGATTAGTAATAAGTAAGCAGCGTTTTGAAAATATGTGAAGACAGAGGCTGGTTTGGTGGAGCTAAGGGAAGATCCCCATATATATTTCTGTATGGGTATTTCGTTTTGTTTCTCCCAACAGAGATTACGCTCCTATCATTATCCCCAATTGAACAGCTGTTGGATGCCCCTATAGTGGTTGGGCTATTAGAACTAGGGATAGATTTCTTATCAGTTGATAGCACCAATGACACTGTACTGAGAGAACAACAAGGGTTATGGAGTTGTGCCTACCATTGGCAGTATAGTGACAGCTCCATATTGTCATACATTGTGGGGGACCACGGGAACAAACCTCTGCCAATGTGCACATCTACAGATGTCTAGAGCTCTTGAGGAGGACCTTCCGCAGTTTGCATCCAAATCATAAGCATTGTTTTCGGGAGGGGGGGGAGGAGGTAAAAGCATGTCTGTCCTAATGAGGTTTTTGGAATTGCGCAGAAGATGGGTTAGAGTAAGGAGATGAGGAGGGAGATTTGCCAGATTCCCATAAAAAAGTTGTTGTTGGAGATGGATGCACCATACCTGGTCCCTACAACATTTGACATCCCCTGCTTCAATCTTGGAAGGGTCATGGAAGCTGAAAACTGGCCGCCACTATGAGGAACCTATTTCTTTCTGTGGTGTGCAAAACACATGCATGTATACATATATAAACACAATGCACGTTGCCTACCATTCGGACGGATTATAATCTGCCCGATTGTAGTAGCTTGCAATATTTTGGGATGTTATGTGAGTCTGAATACTGTTAGCTGTATTTCTGTCTGTCTACATGATATGAAATTCAGTGTAGCAGAATTCATTCCTTTTGAGTAGTTCGATTTGAGCTGATAGTTTTGAGAAATGCAGTTAATCTTTGGCAGATATACGGGCAGTACAATTTTGCAGCGAAGCAGATTTGATCTGGTTTGTTCTGGAATGTTTTGTAAATATGCAAATATTTGTATTATATTTGGTATTCCAATCAGTAGGATGGACTTGATCTGACTTACTGATTGTGCAAGTTATTTACAGTATCTGAATCAGTCAGATGGATTTAATCACGCTGAATGATTGCATCAAGTCTTAAATTGGCATTGTTACCCAGTAATGAAGCAGCCCATTTTCGAACAACTCTGAGACTGTATGGGATGTTGCATGCTACATAACATGTCCAATGCATGTCATTAATACCTTTTTAAGGCATATGGATAACTGTTGGGAGTCACAAAAACTACGCTGGTACCATCTCTCATTTTTTCTAGATGTGCATTAATGACACTCAGGGATAATTATACACAGATCTTTACTTAAAGTAGCACACTATAGCTGCACTAGTCAGAACACACCCACACACTATTTGAGGTAACCATCTTCTCTCAAACAGAGGGGAATGTGGTGTGGGTTGTAGCAATAAGTGCTCCCCTGGCAAGAGACAAGTAATAACTGCTCCCTTGGTGCGATTTGGCGAGACCGGAGCCACGAGACTCTGAGACACTGTGCAGTGGAGCCTTAGCTGTGGAACACCACAGAAGTGTGGACTGGACATGAGGTCGTCAAGTCCTTTGCTTCCACTGACAAAACCAACCACCTAAGCCTTCCGTGGTAAGTGATCTAAGGTGTAAACTGCCAGCACTATAGTGTTAATAGGGAGGAGAACTGTGTTTTCAGGGTGGGGAACTTGACTCACTTATTGCAGTTTGTCATTTAAGATCTTAAAATCGACAACTTGGACATAAGAGTATTCATTGCCAGCACCATTTAATCTATTTATCCTGACATTGAAACTAGAAAGTTTAGCTACATATCTGAAAATTTATTGCATTTACAAAATTTAATGTATCATACCATATGCAATGAATGCGCGACAATTTCAGATTAATGTGCTGACATCCTAACAGAACTTGGAAATGGAAATTGTTATAGGAGTGACGCCTTCTTGGATAAGGAGCCAAATGTTCCTAGTGTTTCTTTTCCCAAGAAAGAAACTAATAAATTGGGTAATAAAAGATAGCAGTAACTCTATTTCGGCAAACATTTCTAATATGTTCTGCAAGACCTATCAATCAGGCAAATGCAAAAATAATAGCTAGGTTCTTGTATGGACAAAACTCTTGATACACAACCCTTTGTGTCCAGCATATATGATTGCAATGCCTAGCAGCACTTGTAAACTGAGCACAACGTAAAATTGTTCAGCAAAAGTGCATTGCATTACGGTGAGAGTCAAGTAAGCCGGGGGGGGGGGGGGGGACATTTACACCTTGTTATTGCCCTAGGATAGAAAGTATTTAACACTGAAGTTTTTATTGACAGCACATACATATCCCATTTGGTTGCTGTTTCTCCATCTTGATCTATAGGAAAAGGATAGAAATGATCAAAAGTGACCATATACTGAACCAGGAAGTCCGATGATGTCATGTTTGTTACTGTATCAAAACTGTCCTATTCTCCACATGGATAACAAACTCTCCCCCCCCCCCCCCACAAAAAAACCCAACAAACAAAACAAACAAAAAAAAGCAAAAACAAAAAAAACAAAAACAAAAAAAAAAAAAAAAACAAAAAAACAAAAAACAAAAAACAAAAAAAAAACAAAAAAACAAAAAAAAAATGAGCCATGTGTTGGTTTGAGGAAAAAAGAAAAAATTACTACCCTCAAAGTTCCAGGAAGTGCAACTGCCATGGCAAACTTGCTAGGAGCCAAAGGGAGTACAGCTTGACTTGTTGATAACAGGGGGCCTGATATGTTATGTGATTTGTGTGAAAACACCGTAGGAGTTGAAATGTGAACTTGATGAGAATGACATTGAGACTTTTTCATCTGTCTGTCATAGCAACATTTTATCCCTGTCTAAAGGAGGCCCGAATTTTGTATGTCATGTATTCCATTGAGGTTTTGTCATCTAATAGTCCGAATGAGATATTGGTTCCTTGCCAACGGGGATTTGCTATTGCTGCAGACACTCATAATGATATATTATCTGGTTCACCCTTCATATTTGATAAAAAAAAGGATGGGGATAATCCATGTAATGATGTTTTGCTGTCAGCACATGGCTATACCTTTCAGTGCATCTGTGATGTTTTTGGTGTTTCTATGTTTCTCAGTCACATAATCCTAATCTTATCTTGCATGCCAAATTTTGTAATATTGCCATGTACCACAAGATTTGGAACTTTCACCAGTAAACTGGTGAGACACGTTGTAGTGAGATCAATGAGCAGTGTACTCAAAGGCACCAAAAACTAACAGAGAGTAGTGTTTCTAATTTTATGGAATGTAGCATGCCCGTACCATCTATACTCAATATTTTCTTCCTGGCGTCATATGCTTCACTCTAACAGGGTTTAGATCATTCTGATCTGTTATTGTACGGTTTTCCGTAAGCTATGAGTTATGTTATGCCTAGCTCTAATTTCAGAAATCTTAAGAATGCCTATGGACTTCCTCATGTTGTTGATAAATCAAGAAGGTAAGTCTTGGAGCAACTTTACGTCCTTTTGTGACGAATTCTGTACAATCTTCATTATTCATATCTGAAAACATATGGTACCCAATAATTAAAAATGTGGGCTATTTTAGATTTACCCTGGCCTTTTGGTTCTTCAGTTAATCACGATGTGAACAAAACTCTTAATAGTGTCTTGGGCAATTTATTCAAATGTCCCTTCCATCTGTTGAATATTTTGCTTGTTTGATTGATCATTTTCGACCAGGTTGTTTGAGGGTTAAAACAGACCCATCGAGGCCTTAGAGACAATGACCTATTTGTCCAGGTGATATCAAGTACTTAGGTTACTCTTATTTATCCTTGACCTCCTTTACTTTGAGATCAGCGGATTACATATGTCAACACACCACTAATGGAATCAGCTTCTTGGCGCGTCAAGATGGATATTCCTGACTGAATCATACCGATGACTTCGGTGATGTAGATTCAAAACATGCAAGCTGCAAAAGCATTCGATTTTTACGAACATTGTTGCACCATCTTGGAGTACCTGAATCTATAGCCAGGGCAGTTAGTCTGCTGATGACATGATTTAACTAAGTATTAACTTTTACACCCGAGAAATGACCATGTCTGTGCCCCTGGAAAACATTATGAGATAAAAGTTAAATTAAGTATTGTATTTGTGTCTTTTCGTCAAGCAGCACTTTCTGGTAGCCTTTCCCCTATTTCGCACTCAGAACTCTTTACACTGCATATGTTAACCTGTCACTGTCTAACCTTATTAAATTTGGAAGTACGATTGTCCATATTGCACACGTTCTCCTGTAGAATTTTGACACAGGCTGTATCAGCCCAAATAACTTATTTGTCTCTCCGAGTAGCGGGTCCTTGTCCAAGCTAAAGTTTCATGAAAGGCAACCCACATAAATATGAATACATATGAAGATAGCAAATGACGAATTAGGCGAATAAATGAAGTTTTCCTTGTAAATGCAGAGCTTCAATGTGAATCAAGAATTCCTGTGAAACCAACCATGATTACTACATCATTATAGTACAAGTTCAGATAAGAATAAATTTTATATATTAAACGGTAAAACTCATGCTTCCAAGGTAGAAATTAAATATCTGAGCGCAAAGGTACAATCCCCAGCTACGTGAGCATGATCAGGAAGAATCCTTGTTTCAAAATTCTGGAACACTTAAGAGAATTTCATTTTAGCAAAAGGCAGATTGAGACAAAAATGCCTGTCACTTTCAAGAAGAATGTTTTATGCTGGAGCATTTTATATATTCAAATAATTAAATCTTAATTATTCCACCAACGGATCAATCCAGACCGAGCTCTGTCACAGCAAGAGATGCTTCCTTAGTTCGATGTGGTGCGTTATTGTAGATCACTTGGACATGTTTTCATAGTAAACATCCTGACGATAATTTACTTTAGAATTTGGATATCAACATTCTGGAGCTGCTAAATATAATGGCTGCTTTCAATCTTTACGTTCCTGCCCTTAACTCATTCCTTACTATGGTCACAGGCCTTGGTCAGTGGTTCTGGCACTGCCTGGCAAGGCATGCTAGAACCACTAACTTAAGACTACAGGCATGTTGGTACTTGAACAAAAGCTCTTTTTATGAAATATTTAAATATGCAATTGTCATCTTAAATCTAGGTAAATATACGTACATATCAGGGACTGTTATGGAATGAGTTGAAGGACAACGGGTCCTGGTGAATTGTGACAATCTGGTGACAGCACTTAAAGGACATTAATTATGAAGGAGCATGAGACAACATTTCGATTGCTTGTAATGTATGTGCTCTGTCAGAGACTCGGGTCAGAGATGTACATATTACCTCCGAATCTAATACTAGTAGATGGGCTGGGTTTTTTCTTCCAGAGGGGATAGTTGATTGCAAGAAAAAATGAAATTGATTTTTCTGCTACTGAAGTGGAAGTTGATACCAAATTGTTCAAATCTACTGCGGACTAGTAGACTCTACATTATATTTGGTAATTTCCTCGTGGTAGATGCTGAGTGCAAGCAGCTGCAGGAGGACATATATTTTTCCAGGAAGGTAGCTTTTGCTATGGGCTCTATGAGCAAGAAAACACTTTCCCTCTGAATGCGGCCAAAACGGGATGGTGGTCAATTGTCGCCTGCTTCAGTGTTTTCAACTAATTCGAACAATCATGGACAACAAGTTGAGTGAAAATTGCAGAAAAGACCTGTCAAGATAACATGCCCCAGGTCAACAGCTTTCTTTGGCATAGGATGGGTACTTAGTGTGGAACCTATTAAAAAACTGCTGATGTAGTGTAAACATTAAAGAGAGAAGGGTTACGGACTCAATGGACATCGTTTATTATATTTTTGTTTGTACTTTGATTTGCCGTATTTACCTCCTTCAGTTAACACAGTGTGTATGTATATTCAGTGCTTCAGCCGCTCATTCAAGAGTATGCAATCTGTCCAGAAATATTTAAATGGTGTCAGAGTTTGACATTTGTATGCTGGATTTGGCCTTAATGCATTGCAATTATTTGAAATAAAGCTGTTGCTTAAAAGGCTTATGAGATTAAAACAGTTAAGGGTAGAAAGGGCAGCTCCCATTACTGCAGATATTCAGCTCGATTTATATCATGTTATGGGTCTGGATGATTCATTAGTTTACCCTTGTTGGATTGCCTTCCTGATGACATTTTTCCTCATAATGAAGAAATCAAATTTAGTATTTCATTCCAACGTGTGTTCGTAAATTTGATATTGGCAAGCATTTACCCAGAGGAAGTATTGTCATTGAGGATGACGGATTATTCGTTAATGTTACCAGGTTAAAACCAAATTAATTTGGGGTCAGAATTTGTAAGTATCAATTCCCAGCATTCCTGATTCCGTCCTACGCTCTGTGACTGCTTAACATATTAGTCTGATTGGTACCCCTTGGTTCTTCGTTTCCAGCATTTACACACAGAGTTAAGCCAAGAGCAATAAGTGTAACAAAATATTAATTGGTGAATGTGCTACTTTCGTATTTACATAGAGCGGGTTTAGTACCCTTTTTCTCCGACCATTTTTTTTTGGGGGGGGGGGTCATTTGCATTTGCCTCAGGAATGCAAGAAAAATTGATTCAAGCATATGGTGATTGGGTCTCAGATGTCTATTTGAAGCATATTTAAATGCCATCATTGTCGAGATGGCAAGTTGGTTTCACAGAAGAAATCAGATTCTTAAAACAGCAAGCGATTGATAGGCATTATGATAATTGAGTATTTGTACATGCATAGTCTTCATGACCGGTTATTAATTACCAATTCGTTGTGTCACGTAAGTATTTTTTTTGCAATATAATTGGTATGACTAAACATGGTTTAATTGTATTTGTTGTTTGCACATTTCCTCATATAAGCAAAAAAATAAATGTTTATCTTTATTTTCAGTGTATTGGTTTTTTGTTTGGCACAATTTATTAATATACACCCACAAAGTCCGACTCCTTTACATGTCTATCGTTTTTCATTCCCTTTGATTCCTTTGTTCTTTTAAAAAGGGAGGGAAGCGGCTGTTCACGTGATGATGTGACATGTGGCACAAACATTTGTTTCTTCACTTCACTTCGTTGTTGATCAAACTGGGAGTTAGTTGGAATTTTTTGTTCACCGCTCCCCTCCACCCTGTGTCATGTTTGATTGTATACTTAAGCGAGAAAAAATGTGTCACTATTTTGATTTGTTTAACTGTTTTTTTTTTCTTTTCTTTTTGTGGTTGCTGTTGTTCTTTATGCAGATGCTCATGTCGGCTCCATATAAAAAAAAATATGCAGATGCTGAACATAAAAAATGAGCATAATCATTATCAATAGGTGGATGAATTGTAAAGGTGCAGTTAAATATCCAACTTGAGGGCACGGAAGCTGCGACATACCACACCTCAGTTTGACTGTCGTGGGATCTTTCCTCGTTATCTCGGGTGCTGCTTCAAGGAAACTATCGAGTTATCTCCCATACTATGCCAAGTGTCATAATGAAAGGAGCGACAAAGGCTTCAAACGACATCAACATTAGCCCATCTCTACTATTTAAAGTCTTTTCATTTCAACACCGCAGATTATGCATTCAGTGGTATATCCTCTGAACTCGTGTATTGTCACCGATACCCCCCCCCCCCCTTTGCTGGAAAACTAGGCAAAGTAATCAAAAGTACGCACACACAGAAACGAAATCACGCAATTTCGTGGTGAAATAACATGCTCGTAGATTGTATGCAATCCCATCGCTTTCGTCTAATGTAGAAAGAAAAACACGATCATGTTTATATCAAGATATCACGATATTGTAACTTTCAAACAGGTCCCGCGGAGCAAGCCCTGCACGGCAACGATCAGGCTCAAGTGGGGATCAACAAACAGAGGCAATCAAGGCAAAACGGGTAGCTGGCCATTCACATGCATTGCGTGGCTCTGGTTGCCAATACCTTCGTGCATTCAGCCTTTATGAGTACTGATTGTGCCATTCGGGTGAACCAAGTTACTTGTTGATAGTAACCAAGCACAATCGTTCTCTGAGCTCGTACCCAAAGAATTGTACTAGTGACTCTTGTTTTTCTGTCAATATAAAGAAAGATATTATATGTTGTGCAATGTATTGCGAGTTTCAAACATGTCCTAACTTATTTAAAACGTACAGACTTTACTGATTGTGTTTTCGATCTGTTGCAAGTCAGTCGGACAAGTAGTTTTGCTCGACTTTTTCGGGGGTAAGGGACGCTAGACATACCACGCAAATATACGTATCAGAGTTTTGTTATAGATGTGTCAGTAACAATTGTGTCATTCCATAAAAAGGTTGCCAGCTATTTTCTTTCACATATTGAAACAAAGTGTCACACTTGCAGTTTTTTTTAAACATTTGCATCGTACCCATGTTGGTATGTTACTGTGCTCTATTTAAAAAAAAAAAGCCTGGTTTTCTAAGTTGTACCTCTTGCACGTGACATCGCTTGCAAAAGCCACAAAAATTCATTATCGTGAAATATTGCGTGACCTTTTGGAATAACAGATTACAAAACTTGAAAAACATCATTTCAAATATTCCTAAAGCAGGACCACTTGTCAAAGCTATAACAGCCATTAACGTGTTGATTTTCTTTACTTAACAGCGAGAGAGGGGATATGCGATGCAACTTTTATCTGCAACAAAATCATGCAGCTCAAGCCTATTGCTTTTACATTCGGGGCGTTCCATAATTCAGGACTTTCCCCCATGGGTGGACTACTATGCCCAGTGATTTCGTCACCTCCAATGCCTAGAGAAAGGCCCTTTGATCGGGCAAGACTACTTGATTGTATAGTTTTAACATAGGCACGTGCCACAGAGCAAGGTTTACATGATAAAATAACATGAATATCTCAGCTGAACAAGGTTAAGTGTGGAAAAAATGGCCTCTAAACTATTACTGATACCTTTCATAAAATGTTGAACTTACAACAATAGTTTAAGACTATTTTAAGGCAGTAAAGCTTGCCTAATCAGTGAAGTGTCTCCCATAACTGAAACAATTGCGTTTTGCCCTTTAAACACCACACTTGTATGATTCGTTACTTGTATATATACCACAGAGCCATATGCTGTGGCATCACGAGCACATGCTGCCAAAATGTGCTAGTACTCAGTTTAAAGGTTTCACAAACTACTATAGAGATTAACCGCACAGCTGTAAGAAACCAATTGACACATATCCGTGTGTAGTGGTCAGTCCACAGATACTGTGTGAGCGACTCATAAATTTTGCCTGTAAACAGTTTCCAACATCATCAAATTGAAAATGCCCGGTACATTACCGATATTGACACTTATTCTAACAAAAAAAAATGTTAATGTTGCTATAATTGACCTCAACTTTGCTTTGAAGATTGGTACGTCTAACATTCATAACCCTATGCCCACAAGTGTCCACCCCCGCGGTGCCATCTCCGGTCAGCTTGAGGTGAGAATATTTTATGCTTTGCTGATTCTGTGAAAATATTAGTACAATCCCGCTTGGCCCCAACCGTACCGACCCGTATCTCGCCATATCCCGCCATGCGAGACTAGGCAATCACGTTAGCAGCTGTGGCGAGAAATTAGTATGCATATTTCCTATTGTGTCAACAGGATAGACCTATTTATACCATCAGAGGGCGCTACTGGGTACAAAGTGTGCATTGACATCTCTTGACCAGTCAAAGATGACAAGAGGCGTCATGTAATCATTCCTTTTGACGGCTGCTACCTGGTATTGTTTTAAAGTTTATCGACTTATCGAATTTAAAAATTAACCCAATCTCGCACCCGTACTAGCAAACATACCAGCAAAAATTTATATGAAACCACGCATTCTCAATTTTGCATGCAGGTGCAATGATACTGAAAGAACATTTACTTTAATATATGTATATATATATATATATATATATATATATATATATTTATTTATATATATATATATTGAAAGAAGCAAAACTCCTTTCCTTGAGCCAATATGGAGAAAATGTACGACACTTGTTTTTGCTTTTCTTCACCTTAGTTTTCCAATCCATCGTTATGTGGTTTCTTATAACCTTCCTTTTGAAGCTTACACTGGCTTCCATGGATACGTATACATTTTCATCCATACATATATACAAAAGTGATCCTGGTTTTATAGGCATTCTTTAAAATGTACGTAGTTAATTTCGTGTTCCTCTGACAACTGTACAATAGTTCTAAGGTGTTAGTGATTCGATTATATGCACCAATTTATAACTATATACTTTTAAAGATAATCAAGACTGTTTACAGATCCTTGAAGAAATATATTAAGCGGCAGTTTGTATGTAAGTTTTGGGGTAATTGAGATACAATCTGGTTTGCAGTGCCGTGGAAAAAATAGATTTGTAACTCCCCTCAAGGTTAATAAAACGGACTCAACAACTTTCTCGCTTCAATGACATCCATTCACGTGATGGAAATTTACAACACTCTTCCAAAATGTTTCCATTCGATAAATATTTCAGAAAATAAAATGATTGAAGTGCATTAGTTAAAATTTATCGGCATATTTAAACGGTTAGAGCAGGAAATGGTTAATGGCCGATTGTACTTTTCCAACAAAGTAATCATTTTATGAATGAGAAAAAAAATAAAAAAAGAAAGAAAGGCATTAAATGCTTCCTAAACAGAGGCTACAGTAAATTATTGAAGCATTGGTTAATTGTCGAGTGCACTTCGCGCCTAGCATATGTGATATTAAGTGAGACAGAGGAAAGAGTATATAACAAAAGTACCCTACTCCTTTTGCATGCCCTACACTTACTGTCCCATGCTTTCTGCAAACTTGTGCCAAAGACTGCTACATGCTACTGTTGGGGTTAGGGTTAGGTTTTATAAACGGTATGTCAAACACTGCGGGACTGTTAACTTTTAGCCATATCCATCCAGGGAAATTATGATTATTATCAATATTCACAGGGGAGGGGGGTCTTCCGCCTACATGTACTGTCACATTCAAAAATAGAAAGATCATTTCAATCATTTTTTTCTAGTACGTGTACATCAAAGCTTGACGTTATATGAAAGGACGGCACTTTCATGCTTTCTCGACATGAACGTATTATCACTAACCGTATTCCTTGCATTTCAAAAGAAAGCAAAAGAGGATTCACACAGAGATTCCCCTTTGAATTCACAAACCGAAATACAACCTGAATGAAAATACAAATCTACCTCCTTCCCACACTCATATATAATGTCAATCCGAATACGGGACTTGCATGTTAATTTCCTGTCACAATCCCCCGCCATGTTGCTAGGCAGCGGTGACAATAACATATATATTTATGGAAACACTGAATACTTATCCAAAGATATACGGCGACTTCTTCCGATATCAAGTTCAGTGTGTGTTTTAAGAACATGACGGACTTTTCAAACAGTTCATTTTACTCACGTCGCCAGTTTGGGAAAAAAGACTTTTTTGCCTTGTTTGATTCTGGAATCTGCCCGCACAGGGTACCTCGTTATTTCATGATACTAAAACGGAGCAAATCAGCAACGTAGCTTAAATGTCACGGCTAAGCAGACATATTGTTTAAAATTTGCATCACTACTATCCATTAGTGGTCGGTGGACCAAATTTCATATTAAACAATGAACGATCACATATTTGTGATCTCTTAGTAGTATATTTATTACTTTGAATAAATGTTTGTGGACATGAGCAATATCTGGTGCTTCTGTATGGACATTAATTGTGTGTAATAGTGGTCTATTATCTTTTGCCTGAACTTATTTCCGGTCAAAAAAAAACTGACTAAATGGCTTTCTTTGCTGCCGGTTGGCTGCAATTCGTCCAAACGGCCTCAAGTCAGGCTATTAACCTGGGGAATGCCATCTTGACACGTCGTATCTACAATAATAATAATAATAATAATAATAATAATAATAATAATAATAATAATAATAATAATAATAATAATAATAATAATGATAATGATAATGATAATGATAATGATAATGATAATGATAATGATGATGATGATGACGACGACGACGACGACGATGCTGGTGGTGGTGGTGGTGGTGGTGATACTACTACTACTACTACTACTACTACTACTACTGCTACTACTACTACTACTAATAATAATAACAATAGAAAGAAAAGTTTACCAGTAACATAAAGATTAGGTAAAGACGTTAAAGCAAGTAAACATTCAGATCTGGATCATTTTGGACGGTTTGGCGGGGGAAGAGTTCAGATGTCATGTTCTTTGTTATGGTGTACGCGGGCTCGAAAATACTGGACCATCACCTCACCGTATTACGTATTATGTTCATTGGGGGTGACAGAATGATGTGTTCAGACAGAACACAGTCGGTTGATCACAAGGCACATGTATGGCATATGAGTAAAGCAATATGGTAGACACACTGTATTATTGTGCTCTCTCGACGTTAACCCGCAGAGACCTGACGCAGTAAATTGGTCGGTCTCTTACCTTTCCACAAGGAAAACTGCTAGAAATCATGCAGTCACGACTTTTTTTTTTATTTTTCAGAATGACATAGCCATTAAGATCACGGAAAGCTTTTTTTTTGACACATTACAACTACCTATCTTCACAAATAAACGTACTGCAGAAGCGGCACATAGTACTACCAAAACAGCAGAGAATTGTAGTGGGAAACAGGAGCCCGTCAGGTACCCGAGTGGTACTGGTAGGTAAAATGGGTACCGTACTTGGGTAGTTTTCTCGGGTATCCGTATGAAGAGAGAGAGATAGATAGATAGATAGAGAGAGAGAGAGAGAGAGAGAGAGAGAGAGAGAGAGAGAGAGAGAGAGAGAGAGAGACAGAAGAAGAAAAAAGTTTCACGCAAAAAAAGCGTGATGCAGAATCAGGCTTTGAGGTCTTCGCCTTTATTTGCCAGAGTAGAGGACAGGGCACCATGTTGGGGGGGGGGGGGGGGGGGGGGGCACAAAATTCATAAGCGCGAGAATGTTTTGTGAAAGAAAGGGATAAAGTGACGTGCAAAATACTGTTCAAGAAACATATGTACTATAGCAAATCATATTCAAGGTTTTTGAAATGAGTTTCTTATAATAAACATGATTTCTAAAATAGTGTAATATTATTTCTCATTGTTCCGCTTTTTTCTAAATATGAACTTTCAGAGCAAAATATCATTTTAAAGTATGTATTATCAGATATATTCAATGTTTTTAAAATAAAGTTTTATAATATATGCGATTTTAGTGTTCAATTACTTGTTGCTTTGTATGTTGGTGTGTAAACGTGTATGTACGTATGTATGTCTGTATGTATGTATGTATGTATGTACGTACGTACGTATATATGCATATATTTATGTATGTACACCTGTATGTGGGTAGTTAAGTAGGTAGGTGTGCATGTATGTACGAATACAAATTGTGATGGGTCGGGTGATATCCGACGGGGTACCCAGGTGATTGAACTACCGACAGTCGGGTACCAGTGTAGTTAAAATCACTACCCGTCTATGCTTTAATAAAGCTATTTATTTTTTATTTATTTTTCTATATCAAGACTACTAATTTACAGCTGCGCATTTGTTCATTTTTTAAGCTCTATCAATGTCTGCAGCAAGACCACTCCCCTTTTAGACTCAATGTTTAGCTCCTTCGATGCGTTTCATAGGGAAATTCCACTATATTCTTTAAACCTTTTTCATCGGTACACTTTAATCAATGTTATTTATTATGGACCTTTGTGCCAGAACTTAGCATTTCCTCCCAAGATTGTGATACACCCTGGCAGTTTGTGTTTGTGTGTGTGTGTGTGTGTGTGTGTGTGTGCGTGTGTGCGTGTGTGTGTTATGCTGTAATTGAGAAGTCATTCAATGCACCCGTGATTAAAAAAACAAACAAACAGAACAAAAAATGTATAAATTAAATAATTTATGGATCTATGAAAAATGTTTAGAACGTAATACTTACCGCAATTGACGTCGTGGGAACATGTTTTACGTCTTAAACAAACAAAAACTTGTGATACTAAATTATCACAAGGCACTGGGTTTTCGTCCAAGTTGTATAGAGCAGCATCAACGGCGCTTATCAGTTCCAAGAACGACTTTCATATTTCGGCTGAACACCTGCTCGTGGAACACTCTGTCTGGCGCGTCGGGCAAAGTTTCGGATGGACGGGTGGTAGTCCTAATGAAATTTCTCTGATGCTCCTTATCCAAACTTTGGTGAAACAGAAGAACAAGTGTGAAGACCCCCCACCCCCTCAAAAAAAGAAAAGAAAAGAAAAGAAAAGAAAAGAAAAGAAGAAGAAGAAGAAGAAGAAGAAGAAGAAGAAGAAGAAGAAGAAGAAGAAGAAGAAGAAGAAGAAGAAGAAGAAGAAGAAGAAAAGAAAAAGGAGAAGAAGACAATATTTGAATTTACCAGAGAAATCGGATTGAGAAGGTGTGCAGGTGTATAAGTTTGTGCAAAGCATCATGGTAAGCGGCATACCTTAATAACATGAAGAGACGATGCATGTGTGCATTTCTACGTTTATAGATTACGGAGGAATCTCATGGGTTTAGTATTCTAAATGCACAAATGGAAACTTTTATGTTTAGCTGTCTTCAGGTATTGTACATGTAGGTGTACCGTCAGTCTCGGTGCAAGGTTTACCTGCCATGGTCAACAAAGTTCAAATTACTTCAGATTCAGCAGTAATTTACCACGACGGTCAGACTGTTTGCTATTATAGATTTTAGTCACCTAATATGTAAAACAGCATTTTTGCGAGTAATATTCTCCAAAAGTGTGGAGCCCCGACGATTTTCATCTAGGCTATCGACGAAATTAACTTTAAACTGTGCTTTCACCTCTGCCCGAAAGTCCAAACAAGAAGACGCAACACAATGGAAATGCACCAGATATACTCAACTGCAGAAAGGTACTGAATGCAAGTATATATGAATCATAATAAAGTATGATTACAATGCTATTGAAGAAAAGTTGCAGCTCTTTATTTTGCGTATTGGCACGATGCACTGAGAAAAACTTCTAACTGGCTGTCTGTAAAAAAAAAAATACAAAAATAAAATACAAAATTTAAAAAAAGCAGATAACATTTTTACGACACGAGGCTACTACTGGCAATTTGCAGTGGGAAAAGTTGCTTGCGGTTTATCGGCACTAGTGTCCTTAAGAGATAAAACACTTCGCTATGTACTTGTTTCACAGCAGTCCATAAGCAAGACTTTTTAAGAACTTTCGTGCCTGTGGAAGAAGTTTTTACACCCAGGAGACTTATCTTCTAAATTTAATGGATGTAACTTGAGAAATACAATATCCTTATTTTTGCTGCAATTAAACATTGTGCATGATTCCGAGCACGCATCCCTGAGACACTAAGTGCGTCATTAACCTCTGTGTCTCTGCTGTTTAATTCTCAGGGTGTCTAGCAACATTATATTAACCCTGTTCTGACCAGAATAATCCCTATTATAGTGTAAGCTTGTCATTTTTGTTGGTCTTATTTCTTTCAGTGCCACATTTTGGACTGAGTCAACAGCCTTTTTGGGGGCGCTTTACGTGTAATAAGCGCTCCGAGGAAAGCTGTTGACCTGGACCATTATACTCTATGTAGCTACAGTTATGCTGCTACTTCAACGAACGGTCTTTTTTTACAAGAAACATGAATCTAGCACTCTTATAATTCAGAGTAGTCGGTTTTAGATAGTTCGACTTTAGTCACAGTTGGCATTGAAAGAGTTAACATTTCACGTGCCTGTGGTCTAAGCCTTGACTGAGATTCTTGGGATGAAACATTTTTTCGACGCAAAACCAGGATATGCTACAATCACATGTTAGCAGATTAGTTATATTTTCAGGTGTGTTGCGAATATCAATGAAATGTTAAGTATAAAACCAAATGGCATCTAGAAAAGAAGACTTGCTTCACAGCAAATCTGTCTTGGTGCCTTCAAAATGAGAACAGTTTGAAATGCTACACTTTGTCATTGTTCAATAATATCTAAATTTCGTGTATTACCCTAATTTGCATAACTTAAAATGCTAAAACTTTGGTTCTTGGTTCATTGGATGTGACCATATCACAAACTTACAAACTAAAGCTTGAATGACACCGCTATCTATACTAGGTTTGAGGCTATTCACGATTTGAATTGTATGTATTTACCTTGTTTGCATACATTAAAATTGTACAAGGTTGGTTCATGGTACATTGGATATAACTATGTCACAAAATTATAAATTGAAGTTGAAGTGGCAGCGCTTTCTATAATACTAATAGTCTTGAAGTCATTCAAGATTTATATTTTGTGTGTGCACCTAATATGCATGAATTGAAAATTTATAATTTTACAACATGGTTCATTGTATGCGGCTATGTCACAAACCCATAAACTGAATTGGAATGGGACCTATATCTATCATAGTTTTTAAGCTATTCAAGATCGAAATTTTGCATATTCATCTAACCAGCATAATTATATATATATATATATATATATATATATATATATATATATATATATATATATATATATATATATATATATATATATATATATATATATATGTATATATATATATAATATATATGTATATATATATATATATATATATATATATATATATATAATTTTGAATCATGGTTCATTGGATGCAAACAAACCTATAAACTGAAGTTGTAATGGCATATCTATCATAAATAGTTTTCGAGATATTCAATTTTTATATTTTTCAATGCCCCTAATCAGCAAAATGTAAGCTTCCACAACTTTCATTTACTGTCCATTATATTGGCAGCTGTAATAAACTATACATCCACATTGAAATTTTGTGTCTATCTGCAATATTTTGGAAGATAAGGAGCTTTTAAAATTGTCGCTAATATGCACAATTTGAAACATGGTGTCAATTCCAAACGATGTGCACAATTTCACTGGTAGGTCAGTTTCCATGGCAACTTAATAGCGTCCGATAAAAACTTTGGACCGATTTGTTCGTCAAGAAAGAAGAAAGAAAGAATTCTTAGAAAAACAAAATGTCTGGGTTCGCACCTAGACATAAATAACCGAACTGCTGATGTTTGAAGTCGGTTGCGATTACAAACAGAATAAATCTCACAGAAAACGTGCGTTCGATTCTTGTGTGGGAAACTATTGAACGCAAACAGGTGTAAAGCTGAGATGAGTTAAAAATGCAGCACTGATTGAGTAATAAATTTCTTCAGATCAGTTTCTCCCAAGCCTCTCTAATTGCATGAGGGCATGCTGTGCGTGGCAAAGGAGAATGTAAGCCTGCGTTGGAATAGGCTTGTAGAATGTGCTAAAATTCACATTATTTACTATTTGTTATTTATTTAACTATTCCAATGCCGATGCGACAAAAGTCAATGTGCACTAAATTGACATAACGCTACCTCATTTATATTTGCTACAAGCCGACCTTTCATTCAAGTACCCGCATGCCTGCAGAGACGCATGCCTGTGAAAGCCCATGTCAGCATTTCTCCTCGATGCCCTTTGGGCGCGAATATCCCCCAAAGCGGCCCAAGAGAAGCGACTGATCACGTCCAATCTTTGCATTGAAAGAGGTTAAAAATTCTCTTGTATCGATACTCTGTGACTTCTTAAAATGTAGTAACAAATGACGACTAAAAATCTAAAACAATAAGACACACAAGCACAGACCCCTGGTTCATACTTGAAATTTACGCTATGATCAACACACTAGCTGAGGAAATATTGAGTTCATCGTGATTATCAAGAAGATATCAGCATAATCAAATCTATATTTTGCTCTAATCTTACATCACCACCCTATTCCGAATCTCAGATGTATTCGTCAATAACCACATGCCCTTTATATCTGTATCAACACGAGTATGAGTGACTCTTACAATTCCATGAAGACTTACTCTAACACATGCAGGCAACAAACCAGGGGTTTGGTGGTTATAGAAAATTCTCCTGGGCACCATCTATATTGAAACTCTTACAGTCTCTTTGAAGGTCTGTTTAAGAGAAAAGCTGTTTCAGGCGCCAATTGCAGAGAGAGAGACAGGGAAAACACATTAATGACCAAATGATGCAATACCACCGCAGTATTCTTCCGGGGAAACATTTTGACAACCTGTACAAAGCGGTCGCAAATTGTGCTAGACATACAACTCTGAAATGCAGGAAGCACGTTCATCTTTCGGATACAGTAATTGAAAATATGGATGACTCTTCAACCAAACATTGTGGAGCCTGGACAGTTTACCCATATTAAACTCCAGATCGGAGGGTTTATATTGTGTTAATCTAACACTTTGGCGATGAAATGTTTGCTGGCGCTTTTTTCATATTAAATGCTGCTTTACCGCGGCTGTTCTTGTTGGCGCGACATGATATAAATCATCCCTGTGGCCATGAAAAACACGCTTTACGTTCCTCGAAGACTACGTAAGTGGTTTAAATTCTGCCGCACAAACCGAAGAGGAGACATTTTAAAGCTCATTCTTAAATGCAAAGCACTGTTACAGTAGCTTTGTGGGCTCACAAACATTACAAAGTCGTCTAAATTAACCCCCAAATTCACAAAGTCGTTACAGGGTATAATTATCTCCCATATAACATCATTTTACTGACGTGGGCCACATTATTCCTGCTTGTCGGCATATTGCAGCCTTTGATGTCTCCTGTCACATTCCAGATGCACCAAGCACACAACATGAGGTTGAGATCCATAGGCTGGTGTTTGAGTCTATTGATCTCAAACTGTTAGGTGACCCGATTCTTTGAAACTCGTTGCTATTCTTCTCGGTTACTTTGGCGGGTCTTATTCTGCACCTTTCGCGGAGGGAAAACTAAGACTGACGTATTGGTGATACTTTCGTATCAAGATAAAATATTATCCTATAAGCTGCCCATTCCATATACGCATAGTGTAACCCACGGGCTTAACAATGCATGTGCATGGAGGCACAATATTAACATTAGGTCCTGAGGCACCACGTGCAGCTGATGGGTAACTGCAGGATATGCAATTCTCTGACAGACTACCTTGTACTGTGGATACATTTCTCCTGAGTTTCTTCTGGCAAAAGAACAGATACTATTGTTAGTCAGTATCACAGAGTAATGCAGCAGGAAATACATGTACCTTATGGTATTTATCCAATAATCATCTCAGATATTATACAATTTATCTTTAAAAAATCAGCCCCGACCCCCAACATTCTCTCAACAGATAAAGAAAAATAAATAAATAAATTAATGAATAAATAAATAAATAAATAAATAAAAAAATAAATAAATAAATAAATAAATAAATAAATAAATAGTTAGATAGATAGATAAATAAATAAATAAATAAATAAATAAATAAATAAATAAATAAATAAATAAATAAATAAATAAATAAATAAATAAATAAATAAATAAATACAACAACAGAAGAAGACGAAATGCAGAGGCTGACGATCTTCAGTATGGTATTTCACGGTGTCTAATTTACGCGATAAGCCGACTGGTGGCAGCCACTGTTTAGATCCTACGCCTCACGTTCTGTGTACGCCATGGGGGTTTCCATGACCCTTTAACTTTTAATTTCAAAGGACAGCATGACCTTGCCTATCTGATGACGTAGTTCAAACATTTTGCTCCCTTTTATTAGCAAGGAAGAAATGAGGATCCCCCCCATCAGTACCTCTTGGAAAGTAAGCATCATGTTGAGCTTTTTTCACCTCAAATTGTGAGGACTTCCAGTTAAACCCATTGTCGTCTTTCTTATCTTCTTTCAATAGATTCCTTATCTAATAAAATAACCCGTTTTAACTTGAAGCACTGTCATAAGAAAGAAAATGGTCAGTTTATGTGTTTTTTTCACAATCGTTGGCGCTACATTGCTGCTGACTCAAAAGGTTTCAGAATTGAGGATCAGCCAGTACTGTGCCTGGGCTCCCTGTATTGGCCCTCGTTGTCTAGTCAATAAAACTCATTATTGTCTACCGCTGGAGTGTTGTGGGTCGGTCAATAGAGCTCATTATTGTATATTGCCTGCTAGGAATCGCTCAATAAACATCATTACTAAATGTAGTCATTTTGTTTTCATTGCCAATCGATGAATATTAACTAGTGCAATATGGACAGTCCCCGGCACTCCTCAATGAGCAGTCCCTCGTCAAAAGTGTGTAAAAATCTTGCGATTCAAACAATTATTTTTTGCAGATTTCATATTAATAGTACACACACACACACAGACACACAGACACTGACATATATATATATATATATATATATATATATATATATATATATATATATATACATATATATACTGTGTTTGTGCATACATACATGTGTATTGGATAGTACAGAAAAACATAACAATATTCATAAATTCCAACCCCAACAATGACAGCAAAGAAATTCCAGAGCTACCAAAGCATCAACATTCATCTTCCGAAGAACTAATTTGCTTTAAACATAATTATCTATTTCATCTGAATCACCAAAATAACACAAGAAAATCTAATCAAGTGGATCTCCAGTACAAGGAGAGAAACACGGAGTATATACAAGACAAACAGCACAGTACAATGAAAATATTCACAAAATGCTACTGGTTACCAAAGAAGACAACGGAAGCATTTCGCTTCCGTTGAGTGCAACGAGGAACAAAGGTGAGGGCAATATTGCCTTGCTATACCGTTTAGATGAAGATATTTTGTCCCCTTCAGGAGATTGTGACTGTTACCAGGGCAGCAATTCATCTGAATTTCCATTGCCTGATTCAATATTCTTTCTTCATTTAACTAGTAGCTGAAACCAACCATTATGGGAATGGGTTTTCA
Organism: Hermodice carunculata; assembly: GCA_964020975.1. Lineage (NCBI taxonomy): Eukaryota > Metazoa > Annelida > Polychaeta > Eunicida > Amphinomidae > Hermodice > Hermodice carunculata. Next base: position 78,549,145 of record OZ026625.1, on the reverse strand, counting down.
TCTAACATATGCAAATCACGACAATGATTAAAGCGACAGGAAAAAGCATGCTTCTATCCATTCCATAGGCAGCTTGATGACACGGCACACCTCTCGCAGGTGCACGAGAACAAATGCATGCTGAAACACTAGCTTTAATTCCATCAGGAATATCAACTGAATTTTAAATTGAGTGTGCAATGTGGCGTAGAACTTTCATGTGCGCTTATGCAAGATTCATCAACACCGCTATCAGTTCCACAAGTAATTTCCACAGTCTGGCATTTCCTATTAGCTAAAACATGGTTACTTGCAAAATTTTTCGTTGACACAAAGGTGATCCGACAATTATGATTACAAACAACCCTATGCTAGAGTGCGTTCCTGATGGTTATAAGCTAACTACAGGAGATACTTGTCGCATGTAACCCGCTATTCTTTTAACACAAGAACTTTCATTAGGCGAATTCTGGAATGAAATGAGTAGCTGCAATTGCAAGTAGCAGCCTGATATTCAGGGGACGTCTTGAAGAGTGGCCTTGCAGTCTATCATATATAATTGGACTTAATTCCATTTTTAAAGAAAAGTAGAGATGGAGTTTACCACATATGGATCCATATACACACATACGTATATTCATACATACATGCATACATACATACATACATACATACATACATACATACATACATATACACACATACGTACGTACATTGTATATATGTATGTATGTATACATACATATGTACATACATTGTATATATGTATATGTATGTATGTAAGTATCATATTTGTATGCTCTAATTAGTTCACGAGATAGGGTTTGGAATTGATAGACTTATATTGGCAACTCATTTTCTTTAAGTCATCATCTGAAACTACACAGATAGCAGAGGAGGTGCCCCGCTTGAATTTGGGATTGAAGAGTAATTATGAGTTGAAGCAAGAACAAATACCTCTTTTTCTATAAAGGATGAAATGGCTATCCGTCAAACTCTTTTGCTCCAGAGTCTAATCATGGATTGCATGAGACGCAACACGCCCATATATTCATCAGGATTTAAACGATAATTATAATCATAATAATTATATGTATATATATATATATATATATATATATATATATATATATATATATATATATATATATATATATATATATATATATATATATATATATATATATATATATTGGCGATTGTGTTTAAGTTGGTCATAAAAGTGTTGAAACGTATTACAGGAGAACTTAAATAATCCATATGCAACTATTGTGAGGAAAACCACAGGCAAAGAGCCATAAGCTTTGGTTAAGTTGCATGTCCTGAATAATGCATTAATGGACTGCCCAAGTCAAGGGGCAAGCTGTCTTGTTCTTTGATATTTTCGTACGGTAATTGACAGTAGAGATTTTAATTTTTACGCATTGCCTTTCACAAGGTAGATTGCCTTTTTTAATTCGTAGCGCTCAGAGAGAAAATGATGGAAAATACTTAAAAGTTTAATTCAAATATAACATTTTAGATAGGCTTTCTAAATTTGATTTCATATAATTCAAAACAACTTTGAAGGAAGCAGGGTAGAATGCATTCCATACGCTTGCAGAACTATATTGAGGTGGTAAAATGTTTAACATGCATAAATATACGTTTGCACTGTCGCGGAAACAAATGTCAAGAGCATTCCAAATATAGCCCAAAGTGAAAAATACGAACACCCCCATTGGAAAAAAAATGGATTTGGGGATTTGAAGAAATAGGAAATTATGTTAGAAGTTTTCGTTTCGTTTCATTTCATTCCACTTTTTTAAGGATCGTACGTGCGTGGTAGTATCCACTGTTTTCAGATAGAGTTGCCCATAAGCAAAAAAAAACTCGGTTTACAAACCACCTACCCTCCCGTCACCTGATCTTAGAGGTTCCACAAAACAGGGAAAATCTAGTTTATTAACAACTTCTTGGAGTGCGATGGAGCGGAGCCTGGCAGAACATGTATATTAGGGAGCAATCTAGTGTCATTGTGATTAATTGAAATGTTATGATATATTCAAATCTATTTTTTGTTTGTGCCAGAAGGGTTTTGTCGCTGGGGGTGTTTTTGTCCAAGGCAATCAAAATGTTTATAGTTTTCTAGTCAATGAAGCCGAGTGAACTGCTTACCCTGTTTCCTATTTCTTGTGCTGGAAGTTGCACTTAGTAAGCCGGATTGTTCCTTGTTTACCTGCATTTCTCTTCCATCAGCCTATTGTGGCCCTCGATATCGATGAAGATAAATATCTCTGGAGCATGCCGTATATATTTCCAACTACATAGAAACGAAAGGGCAAAACGCCGTAAATCCATCATTCGCTTCATTCTAGAATTTCGACATGTAGATTTTTTACGCACAAAGCTCTCTTTGCATAAAATAAGGAAAATACAGTACAAATGTTGCCGTCTGCACTGAGGCTCGTCTCGTCTGGAGAACGGTCTTTAAAAAATGTCAAGACTTAAAAAGACTTTTGAATCACAGTGGGTAGCTATATACATGAAGTATTAATCTACTGACTTTGAAGGCAAAAATGCTTGTACTCTGTAAGCATGGAATGGTAGCAGGAAGATTCGCTTTTTTCAGTTTTTGTTCATCGCTAAAAAAGCACGGGAACCTGGGAGACGACAGAAGGCTATTTTCGATGTATGCCAGTGTGGTATATCAAGAGGTTATAAATGTTTCTCACATATCCTGTTGCAAACCCCTCAGGTTGTCCTTGTCACACTATCCAGTAACTGTTTTTCTTTGTCAACAGTGAGGCCTGTAATGCTAATGTATTTTTTCTGCGCATATTACCATTATGGTGCCTACTGATTTCTGCGGGAATACGCCTTTCACTGAAAATTTCTTTCTCCTCGGTTTTAGCGTATTCCTCTCCAAAGACAGTTAGCGTTTGATCAAGATGGGCGTCAATCTTTCTACAAGGCGTAATATGGATATACTCTTGTGTCCATGAATCGATACCAGTCACGAATTTGAGTCACTCGAAGAAATTCACTTCAAGCATGCAGAGTATGTGAATACAGGAAACGGATGCAAGGTTATTTTTTTAAACATCAACTTTGATACGATTAGGCATTTGTACAAGATTTTTCTTCTATGTTTCACTTTGTTGGTTATTGTTTTTGTTTGTTTGTTTTTGTTTTGTTTTTGTTTTATTTTTGTTTTGTTTTTGTTTTGTTTTTGTTTCGTTTTTGTTTCGTTGTTGTTTTATTTTTGTTTTGTTTCTGTCTTTTTTGTCTTTTTTGTCTTTTTTGTTTTGTTTTTGTTTTTGTTTTTTTGAGTGTGTGGGTTCTTTTGGGGGGGGGTGGGGGTGGGAGTAGGCCTAAGTTCGGGTGTTTATTCAATCAATTTATGGATTAGTCGGTCACATTGTTCAGTCCAGCTATGCAGCTATAAGGACGTGGTGCACTGCAGTCTACACAAAAAAAAACGACTTTGCTCCCCACATATTCTTACAAACATTAGATTTCTCATTTCTTGATTGAGCTATTCAAGATATTGAAGTTTCTCTAAGTGTTAAGAAATTGAATTTTAAATCCGTAATTTAAAAACTTCGATTTTACCTGTTTCTGTGGAAAAAAGAAACAAACAAAAGCAGAAAAAGAGCACAACCTCCCAAATGGGAAGTACTCTTTTCGTATGGGAAACGAAACGGCACACTTCTAGCAGCAAAATCGTGTTTTAAATTTTAGATTAGGTTTTTGTTCAAATGTAACAGACGGTTAGGCCAAAATTGACCTGAATATATTCCGAAGTTTGCACAGCCATAACATAAGAACGGAGCCATTTTTCAATAATTTAAAAATACAGTTTTGCGAGGGATTATGTGTTCTATCAATTTACATTAAAACTAAATCAAATTTTTTCCTTTTTTTTTTACAATGCTTTTCTTTATTTATTAAAAGTAGAAGAGTTTGAGTTGAAAATTAAATTACATTAATAGCGATGCTAAAATTTTATATTCGGTGCCAGAATCGAACTTCACGGTATGTTTTGTTTTATAGATTATATACTTTTTAGGGTATTAGATTGTGAACATAGAAATTTAACTTTTATGAATACGAGTCATTAAGTGTATAACGCCCTTCAGGACACTCTTACTTTTTACATTCACGATGAAGCATGTCCTTAATTGTGTTTTGACACACACACACACACACACACACACACACACACATATATATATATATGTATATATATATATATATATATATATATATATATATATATATATATATATATATATATATATATGTGTGTGTGTGTGTGTGTGTGTGTGTGTGTGTGTTCATTATGTAGCCATACGAAAATGTCCCAAGAAAGTCAGGATATTACAGGAACGTCCATTCATTGAAAATCTTCAATATTCATCACCACACTTTAAGTCATTAGTTATAGCAAATCTGGCTTGGCCATGGACTTTTTCTAATTGCTGAGTGATCTGTAGAACTACAGTTCAGCGTGTGCTGCTGTTTCTGTGAGCACTAGATTGTATTAATCAAGTGGAAACCAAGCCAAATTGGATGGCCATCAATTTGGGGATTGCGTAACTGGACAGTGGTTAGTCTGCACGTTGCTTTTCTAGGCAATAAAAGGAGACCCTCGAATTGACATTTAAAAACAGATCGAATACATTTTTTAAGCTGAATTGCAAGTTAACTAGATTACAAAAATCAAACAAACTAACTTAACTAAACAGCGACCTGCTTCAGGTGTATTTGACAGATTAATATACATAATCCAGGTCCATCTATTTAAAATATATCAATAATCGTTTTTTGAGGGCGGTTCATCGCTTTTATTGCGATGGTTATCCGGTATGTGTCGCCAGCATCCATACATATACCAACTCGACTCTCCTCCAAACCTGCTAAACCGAAAAACTAAAAGGTACACAGAGTAGTGTTTGTTTACAAATGACTGTGTTACGACAGGGAAAAGTAATAAAGTGTATCTTTGGAGCACAACCTTTTTTTGATCTAACCCGTGTGACAATGATGTTTGGAAAGTTTATATTTATTACAGGTTACAATGGTGTTCAAGGCCTCGTCGCTTGTCCGATTTGTTGGTCTTATTAGGAAGCACAAGAAGGCTCGTCACATTGCCAAGTGGAAATTAATATCATAGTATATAGACAGGCAAATACCTTGACCTTGAGACGATTTATTTTTGACACTAGTTGAGCAGAAGTGGTTGTAGGCGACTTTACTTATTTTAAAAAATGTGAATCAATAAAAATTAAACCAAACAAAAAATACAAAGGCATGCAAAAACAGACAAACTAAGAGAATCATATATGTCAACATAGAGACGGTCTGTGCACTTTAATTAGTTTATATTGATTATGGTTATCAAAACATATCATATGCCTAAGTTATAACTTCGTTATAACAACTGCTTAAAGTTATAATCTTATGTCACGATATGATCGTCAACGGGTTAACAATTTCAGAATTTGCTTACAGATCCAAAAAACTGATCTTTGACTGCCATAAAACCACAAGTAAATCACCTAAGGTTATAGAGACACTGTTCACTGCGATGAATTTGAATCAATTGCAACTTCGTATCAAAGAAAAAAACAACAACAACAACAACAACAACAACAACAAAAAAAAAAAAAAAAAAAACAGAAAAAAAAGGAGAAGAAGAAAAAGAAACAGACGTACTCCCCACCCAAGCTATGGCTATGGCGAAATATGTGGCTGTTTTTGCAGATGTAGTTTACGATTGTACATGATCACTTGACCTTGACCTTTCAGGAATCAGGTGAAAGTTACAGAAAACTGTCAGTGAATTTACCATTCAAATACAATATGTCCATCGGCATGGGAAGGATATCTCATTATTGGCCATAAACTTCGGCGTTAAATGGGCTTATGCCACTGAACTGTAACCCATCAAAAACCATGTGGAATTTAAAAATGCTGGTGTCAGGATAATACATTTCAAACACAGAAGTTGGTGCAAATGTATGGAAACAGAAACAGCTTTAAAGTTAATATGCTTGCACGTGTAAGTGGGAACAGTGCCTGGCTAACAGGATACGCTCATACCTTTGCCACGGCCACAGACCATTACTCACGCCGCACTGCCTGTATGTGCGACACTTTTGACAGTGGGTCTTCAACGACCATTGTGAAAGATAAGGGGGTAAAGAGAGCAGTATAAAATTACGTCATAGCTGATTTCGTTTACAAAGGGACATCGCTAAAAATAACGGTGTACAACTGTGAAGTGTCAGGGTATAAGTTAGATACCCGGAAATAGAAAGTTTGCGCAAATATCCATGGGTGAGTGGGTTAGAGTGAAGACACACTTCCGGAAATTTGCTCATTTGCAAACTTTTATATTGATCATAAACTTCTACGCTCTCTGGTTTTAATCCATTATTACACATATGGCATCTGCAGTTTTTTTATGTTTTTGCATAATAAAAACATGTATAATAAAGTGATGTTTTAGGTTTATGTAGTTAAACAAGAGAATGCAAATTGATTGCAAGGATCCAAATCGATCTTGATAAACCATTGAAAAGGGCCATGTCAGTATTTTCCCGCTGCATGGATGTTGAAAATGTATACTAACTTTTTCAGTGCCAATCACGTCCAAAGTTGATCCACTAAAGTGAAAGTAGTTTGAATTGTCCATGTTATCATTAAGATCTGAGATCCGAAATCCTCGTAAAAGACCTTTCATTCAAGTACCAGCATGCCTCTATTCCAGAGAAAATATCCCAGGTCAACAGCTTTTCTCGGCGCACACTGGGCGCATTGGACACAATGCGCACCGAGAAAAGCTGTTGACTCAGTAAACAATTCTCCACTTACAGAGCTAAAAAAATTGTATAAAGATTGAACAGCAAACCATATAGAACCACGTGGCCTATGTTTTCTTCAAGTTGTAAAGCCTAATATATAAGTGTTATTTTTGTCTCTTTACCGAACGAGATTTAAAGTCAATTGAACAAATAAAGCATGGTGTGACCGGGACCCATGACCATTAAATTTGAAAAGGCCCCACGCAAATTTATTAAAATTTACACAGGCTGTATTATAAGGGATGGTTCCAAATATCCCCAAAGGTTTTCGATCCAGTTGAGGAAGGGGGGGGGGGCACTGTATGAATGACTTTGCTTATTTTGTGGATTCCATTTTAAAGAATAAGGCGGGAAAATCACCAGTTGCCTTTTTACGGGTGACTGCCTGTCTCAAGTCAGGAGTGAAATTTGTTTCTTCACATTGGTATGGGAAGATGCATGTTGATGCTTTGGTAACTCTGAACTCTCTTTGCTGCCATCGTTGGGTTTGAAATTTATGAATACGGGCCATGTTTTTCTGTACCTTTTGACAAATACATCATTGGCTATGTTGTGCTGTGGGCTGTGTTCTCCGACTTATAGTTACAATGAAGGTAGAGTGTGTTTATAATATTCCAGATTCATAATTATATCACAAAAACGATCCAGGTCTACTTTCTTCTTTTGCTCTAAACTCAGCTGACTGACAAGTCAGGAGAACCAAAAGTGGATGGGGCTACCATGTCTTTTTTATTTTTGGCAGAAGTAATAAAATTTGGATTTTGAGTGGTTAGGACTATACATTTTGGAAACACTTTATTCTGTAGTTAATGAAAAATATTTCAAAGGTTCAGAGGACTGGTTTAAAACCATCAGTTGCCTTTAATGGGTGACTGTCTGTCTCAAGTCAGGAATGAAATTTGTTTGTTCACTTTGGTTTTGGAAGATAATGTTGATCCTTTGGTAACTCTGGAATCTCTGCTGTCATTTTTGGGTTTGGTATTTATGAATATGGGTCATATTTCATGTACTATTTGAATCAAAGGAAAACTGTAAGGAAAACCAAACACTAATATTCTTAGTGGTTACTCAGATCTTGCAGAGACCTCAAGACATTCGAATTGTTGTGTAGCAATTTGTACTTGAAGTCATAAATGCCAAGAGAAGGGCTTTGTAGATACGTTTTTTGGCATAAAACTTTATCCAGTCTCACTGAACGGTGCTACTAAGGCCACCCAGTGTCATTAATTGGCAATTTATTAATTTAAAACCAACTCCAACTGTTAAATTGGTGCATATATGTCCCTGAGGAAATATGGAAAACCGTTTCTATTCAACAAATTTAATGCCACGGAAATATGTCAAGATTGGCAAGAATGTGTGTCAATCTAATAACAATTTCAGCTATATGATTGACTTATACAAAGGTACTTTTACCTTGGTTTTAATCTTCCTACCTGAAAGAGATAAGTTGAATAGTATCATGTGATGTGATATATTAAGTTATAATATTTCTTTTTTGCCCTCATGTATCTGACTTATAATTCAGGTTATGGAATAACGATGACATGCTTTACACAGTGGGAGTGAGGATTAATGAGACAGTCATAATGGTTTTAGCACGCTCCGGCACTGTGGAAGTTTTATCTTGCGTTTTTCAAAGGGCAAGCAGAGTGTGTATTACATAGTTTTCTTTTTGTGTTTACATTTGCTTATCAATCAGATAATGAGAGTCATTCAACTGGTCTGTAGCCCTCATGGTTGCCACATCACCTCAGGTACACAATTAAAATGCATTAATCAGTTGCACCCTGGTCATTCATAGCAGGTTCCAAACTCTGCTGTATTAAAGATTTGTCAGATTTGTTAATTTGATAAAGTACAGGAATTTTGGTTTAATTTATATGGTCAAACAGGGTTTGCATTATACCAAATTTGAAATCTTGCTGGAACAATCTAATGGCATATATGATCATTTACCTTTTAAACTTATAAACTTATAAACGGACTTCCCCACTCTTCCTTATTCCAATTTGAAAGAATGTATCGAGTCACTGATATATAAAACATATGAGAAAAATAACTGTCAAAGCATAATCATATCTTTTCAAGGTGTACATTTCAGAAATCATTTCAGGGATGGTTAGTCTGTATTTGAATATATGCAGCAATTGCACTTTTTGATTAATACTATATATTTCAATTGTGGATATTCCGTCTTTGGACAGACCAATAGTATTCCAATGGGTAGTAATTGTCCACTTCTTTTGGCTTTTTTATATTTATTTTACGTTGAGTATAGGTTTTTAGTCAAGCTATTAGAAGAGAAGAACTTTCAGGTAAATGTTTCAATTTGACATTGACCCATATTGATGATCTCCGAAGCTTTAATAATAAATATTTTCGAGCATATTTTTCACAAATATACCCTGATGATTTGGGATTACAGAAAACTACAGTGAATTCCTTGGAATGTTCATTTCTAGAAAAAATGATGTATAATTTTGACAGTGAATAAAAGTTAAAATTATCTGACAAACGTGATGATTTTGAATTCGACATAGTATATAACCCTTACATGCAAAGTAATATTCCACTAGCCCCAGATTATGGTCTCAACTTTAATTGCCTTTGACAGAGTATGCACCAATTTTTGACATTTTTCACTACTGTCATTCACTTCTATTTCAATAACCAGTGGAACAGGGATATCAAAAACTTAAAGCGTCGTTTCTGAAGTTTTTGGATCAAAATGAACATGAAAACCTATTACATAGATGTCAGGTGGATTTAAAGTGTTGTGTAAATGGTGAAATATATATGTAGACCTAACAATTAAAGCTGACGTTTTATACTTTGCGTGTATGAGTCAAGAGTTAAGAGTGTCTAAAATTAAATGGATTTAAACTACCACTTACTTTTGTAGTTGGTACCTGTGTGAAGTCAGGAGAGATATGTTTGCATTTATTCTGCATTTCATATTCATTCGCTGATATCAAAATGATACTTATTTATTGGCGTGTCTAGCTTAGACCTGCTATTTTGATTTTTCTTGTATGATGACTGACCTGCGAATTTTGGTTATGGATGGTTCTTGTTTGCTCGTATTTGCAGTGCAGTTTCTCTGGCATTGTTGAAAACAGTTTTTCGCTTCCATTGTTCTTGTTTGCTCGTATTTTCGGAGCAGTTTCTCTTGCATTGTTGAAAATTGCTTTCCACTTCTATTTTTATGGCAACAATTTTTCATGTTGTCCATACGACATCTTATCATCCTTCGATACTCAAAGAATAATGTATTGCTTGGTTGATATTCAAGTCTTGCTGTTCTACCTGGGCATGTGCGTGGGGTTGAGCTTGTCAATCTTTGGACGATATACCACCCAGAATGAATTAAGAACTACGGTATTGGCACGTGATGACCTCATACCATTATCAAATTCCTCATTAGTCTAAGTACATATATCTATCAGTGAAAGGAAGGTCCCATGAGGGATTAAATATTGCTAATAATATACAGAGTTCTTGCGGTGCATGGGTGGTGGAGCTGCAACACGCTCGCTTTCACCTCTGCGGCCCGGGTTCGATTCACGGTCAGGAAAACAATCCATTCGATATGGGTCTTATACTATTTACATACAGTGTTGTTGTTCTGAGTTCTAAAGGAATGTCACCAGTATGTTATTTTAAGTGATGTATATACTGATATATTCATGTCGATTTTGGAACTCAAACTTGCTGCTCTTTTTCGCCTAACAAGATTCGTGGGTTAATGTTGACCATCTTCTCAAAATTTGAGCAGTTCCTTTCACACAAATGCTTACACTGGTCAGATAACATATTTTTCTACCAAAATTAGGGAAATAGAAAAAAGAACAAGCTTTCTCATAAAGAGTTTTTAACTGCTGCGCATTCGCAATTTTATATTGTTCACATTTATAGTTTCTGTTGAGGCCCCATCCCTCAGATTCAGTATGACATATAAATTATTTAATGTTGTCATTCAACTGAATATCAATTGAAACTGTCGTATTAACGTTCTACACACAAGATGGCGCCACTGACACATAGTCGTGGAAACATGCTGGACTTTTGGATGTTGCAGAATAATCATTATTAAACCAATCAGTCTTTTTGAACAAATTTTAATTTGAGATATTTCGCAAGGGTGCAACGAGATGTTCGAACCTGACACACACACACACAAACACACACACACACACATACACACACACACACACACACACACACACACACACACACACATATATATATATATATATATATATATATATATATATATATATATATACATATATATATATATATATATATATATATATATATATATATATATATATATATATATATATATCCCATTAGCGATCTGGTGACAATAGCATTTCTCCTACGTTTTAAATCATTGATTGTTTGTGATGCTTGTTTCATTTTATGGATGTCCAACATAATTATGCCTCAAAGTAGCCCATCATTGGAAGCTGGCGTCTCCTATTCTGACCATATGAAAACAAATTCTCGTGTATCATTCATGTCAAACAACTGCCACCAATAATATCCCTTTAAGTTTGTCCAAAACATATTGTCCTTGGCAACTTGTCTTTTTGCAAAAGCGATTTGTACAGGGATTGCCCTCCCTCCCCATTGCAAGATAAAATGGCTTCAAAGAAACAAAAGTGCAAAAATATTTATACCTGTATGGTGTTTATACGGCGCGTGCTTGAAGCGTCAATGACTCAGTGCTTGACATAATTTTTTTTTTCTGATGAAAAGTAAAATAATGTTCGGGAAACGTGAAAATTGGTTAATAGTCTGACACAATAATAAAGCCTTGGAATCGAGTCACACGTTTTATAACACACACACACACACACACACACACACACACACACACACACATACATATACATATATATACATATATATAATTATATATATATGTATATATATATATATATATATATATATATATATATATATATATATATATATATATATATATATATATATATATATATATATATATATATTGTTACCGAAAAATGTCTCACGTGGCATGTAAGTACCTTTTCCACAAATTTAGACTGGGCCACATGCAAAACTGAATTCGACAGCATCCTGGAATTTTTGACCCTGTGTCAGAAAATCTCATGCCTCTTTTGCAAAGTGCAGCTGAAATTAAAAGCAGTGAATAAATTGAAATTTGCATCCAAGCACATGATCTGATTGGTCTGTGCTAAACGCATTTCAAAGCATTTAGCCTCGTCACTGTAGGAATGTGCGTCTGTACAGTCAGTTATGCCATCGCACGGCATTACTCTTTCAAGACAGAAGAAAACCGAGTATTCTCTCCCAATATATGCCTATAAAACGTCATTTAACTTCCGTACTGGTCAAAGTTGTATAGCAAAGATTACGATGCAATTCACGAAACACCAGCCCCCAAGCAAACTTTGATATGGCAATTAAAACACTTCACTAGGAATCAAATTAGGCAATATTTACGGTACTGTGCCTGCATATCACTGTTAGGCGGTTCTAAAAAAAATATGTGGACAAAATGTTTATAAACATTGGTTAAATGACATTATGTACAGAGGCTGCGCACGGACCTGCTTCGATATTTATATCAATGGTGACTACGGCCCTGCGATCAATCATGACCTAAATGTGGGACAAATATGTTAATTTGACCATTCGGGATCACCCAATGTAAAAGTAACAACATGAAAGAAATGCCACATATTTATAATAACAATGAGCCTAAGAACCTTCACTACCAAGCGATAAGCCAAAATGTCAAATTTGTCCACCCACCCCCATCCCACCCGCCCCGCCAATCAGATGGAAATCTGCTGCACACAATATATTTATGTATCCACTAAAGGTCATAGGATCTAATAATCATGGCATGACAATATCCCGTATCCTTCTCAAATTTGGTGAAGATTCATCTGGGGAGTGTCTGTGTATAAAAGCATAGTAACCATGCCATAACGTCTATTTTCTCGTAGTATTACAATGTTTGCACTTATTGAAGCTACATACTTCCATAGAGGTATCACCTTCTGACACATGACTCCAATGTTTGATTCTCATGTCTTTGTCAAACTTCAAGAAAACCCTGTCGTCATTGCAAGTTGATTTTTATGTCTTTGTCAAACGTAAGCAAAATTACGTCTTTTTCTGAAACTTGCATTCTCTTAAGGCACACGTCATTATACACAATTTAGTACAATTCGGTCAAGCTCTCCAGAAACGATGTCGATAATAGGCTCACCACAAATATTGGGGGTGGGGGGTGGGGGTTGTTTGTTTGTTTGTTTGTTTGTTTGTTTGTTTGTTTGTTTGTTTTTGTTTTTGTTTTTGTTTTGTTTTGTTTTTTTTTTTTGTTATTTTGTTCTGTTTTTTTTTTTTTTTTTTGTGAATTTCACGCACCTCATCTTGAACAAACTAAGGTTCCGGGCCTCCAGAAGTGTTCAATCTCAAGCAATTGAATTTTGGAGAAGGGTTTTTTATGGTTTGAGCACATCCTCTCACCCCCCCACCCCCCCACCCCCCACCCCACCCCCAAACACACACACCAACACCACCACCAAAACAAAATGACAACTGGAAATAATAGAAGAAAATAAACCACCAAGATGAAAACGAAACTCACATAAGGGTTATCAATTAAATAAGCTTGGCAGAGAACCACGCACGGTGACTAAAACATCAGATAAGTTAACATGCTTGTTTACTGATGACTGAACACGGAAATAACATCTTGACATTATTTTTTTTCAGTTGGTATTCCCTGAAATTATCTACAAACTGGGATGCGCACGTTCCCCATGGCCAGAAAGGGGCTCAGTACCATACACTTAAGTGTATGCAATCTGTATACCTATAATTTTTCAAGAGTTTGGTCCGCACAAATATCTAGACGACTCTCAATGCTTCCCCCATGTAGAAAACCTATCTATTAACACGCACCGGTTTCTGCTTGTCTTAAATTAAAGCACTCCTGGATCAGGGCTCACCAATGTGAATGCCACTGGCCTGGGCCCAGCGAAAAAAACAATCAGAGCAAGTAATAATTCCAAAGAACGTGCTTTTGGAGTAGCCAAATGTTTTGCTTTTACACGTAAGAGAATTGAATAGGCGGATAAGTGATTTAAAACAAGTAGTTAATATAAAGTTCACAATTTCTGTCCATGAGACTACCAGAATGACACATCTGGTGAGCCCTACATTTTTCAGACAGGATGGCGACTCCAACTAACTGTGGTCACCCCACTTCAACCCTGTTAACCAGTGGTAGCCCCTTTAACTCTTCCAATTCCAACTAAGACAAAGTTCGAACTGCTTAATACAACTGTTTCCAATTATAATGAGAATAATGGATTTGCATTCCGTGTAAAAAGGCCTTCCATTCAAGTACCAGCATGCCTATAGTTACAGATAACAATATGGCCACAGTCAGCGGCCTCCCTCGCCGCAATTTGGGATTATATTCCAAGCGATCCAAACCTGTTGACTTAGTCCGATAAGGGTCACTTAAAAAACAATTTCAGGTCTTGGTTAAACCAGTCAAAATCTGTCGCAACCCCGAAGCCTTTACTTCGGTCCACATCTTATTTTGTTATAGCAGGTTTATTACATTTATAGAAGAAGAGAGTGGGTTAAGATAATGTAATGTCTATACACAGAAAAAGGAAAAAAGAAAAGAAATTAAAAGAGGACTTGTACATGTGTGTCCATTGAGGAACGTAATCTAATTAAAAAAAAAAGAAGAATATTCCATAGTATAAAGTAGGGAGTCGACTTATTGATCAAAATCTACTTCAATTTTGTTCACAATGTAATGACAAGTGACTGGCTATGCTATTAATGACTTCCTTGAATAAATGGGCAAGAGAAGTTTAGTCTGGACACCGGTTGTCTTAAACTTAAAGGGAAGACCATTTAAAAATAATTTGACACGACTTTCAATACATTAAGAGTTGGTAATGAGTTTATATGTGCTACAATAGCACCTGCTATACCAACAACTTCCCGAGAGGCAAGATCTCTTTTCAAGACCATTTTAAGGCACATCTGTATTTCTTTGTTTAATTTACCCGCAACGCAAGATAACCGGCAATGTGCGAACGCTTCAGTGGCAGTGTGGGTGGTTTTACATAGCACCTGCCGCTGTATGGCCAAACACGAGGCAACCAAAGCTGTGAACAGCACTTATGTCAGATCGTCTAAATAGAATAGCTAAAAATGTGAAGTATAAAAATTTACCCATGGCGTTTCAATAAACGCAAATTAGAAAGACACTCCTCAGTTTCAACTAACCAATAAATCTACATGTAGGGATGCTTTCATGTACATGTATTTCAATGACAGGTGCTAGTCATGGCTATATGACGTAAAAATGTAGGTCTTGCTTTTATCTTATGACTGGACTAACACAGAGTGTTTAATGTATTTGAAGTTGCAAAACTATTGTATACATCAACATTAATTTTCATCAAATTGATATCACCAGACTGAAAGCAAATGTGTCTTTTTAAGCCAATATACACCGTTATGCTTTAAAATACTACAATCAATCCAGAGAGTGGTGAGTGTTTGCATCCATGACTGTGTCTCCCAATTTCGTCATAGTACAAACACAGTGAATTCTAGGTTATGAAATACGCCAGGGCAAAATTTAGCAAAAGTTGGTCTTACCATTTTACTGTTGCCAGGACACACGTTTCACCGGATAATGCGATTATCTTAATGCAGACTGGTCTACAAATAGAGCCCGGTGGCCGTTGAAGAATGACTCCGGAAATTTAAATCGGGCCTATCACTATGTAAAAAAAGTCAGATGTCCTACAACATTTCCACATGTCGCTTTTTATTCACATAAACATGTACTTGAAATATATCGTAAGGCCTGCTGTGAGCACATCAAAAACATTTGGCTGTTGCATTAGTACCGCGAAATTATACCTTCCTTTACATAAATATACTAAAATATATATGCACGTGTCAGTGTTTATTTTCTTTGATTGAAATATGGATTCGAATTCTATCGGCCATGTAAGCCATATTTACAGGCATACTGCAAATCATCCTGCCCAACGCTGCTAAGTTTGTCCAATTTCAAACATTGTATATGGCTATGGCGAGGACAATACTGGTTTAAGGAATGTGAAACCGATGGTATGATAAACATGAAACATAGTAAGAGAAGAGCTGAAAGGGTGGTCTTTCAAAATGAACTGCATCTGAGTGTTGTGCTTTTTAAAGACCAGGGGTGTACTAGTTTCTACTAAATTATTATAGTAACAAAGAAACATATGAAAGATTTTCTTCCAAGAGAAAAAACGCAATGCAATTTTATTTCATTTTGTTTCTGTCGATGTCTGTGTGTTTTGTGTGTGTGTGTGTGTGTGTGTGTGTGTGTGTGTGTGTGTGTGTGTGTGTGTGTGTTTGTCTAGGGTGCCTAAAAGGGCTCTCTGACAATGCTTTAAGAAGTAGCAAGAATTCTTAAAAGGCGGTTTTAGTTTACTTCAAGGACAAGGACCACAGTATGAGTCCATACATAAATGTCCTTGGGCTAATCAAAAGCATTTATGCGGAAGATGTGATATTTTAGTTACCATTTGATATTTGCCTGTGGATACTTGTATGTTTATCTTGTTAAACTTAACGTCTTCGGAATTTTAATCTCTTTACACTCATACTCAAATAATCTGTATATCAAACAATTATGAATGGAATGTAATCTACCAGTGCAGGATCCTCTGGTAGTTATGTATGAAAATGCAGTTACATTTGCTATAACGAAACCAGTGAACATTCAATTTAAATCTATAATGGAAGTGTTAGTGTAACAAATGCTACGAAAATGTTCCGCCAACTAAAGGATTTCCTCCATCTTAGAATTTACAAAAATGAAAGCTGCAGCCAGTACCTTCCTAAATGTATGTCTTTAATAGTTGTTGTTGTTTTTTTTTCTTTCTTTAATTGGCGTACATTGTGGTTGAATTCCTTACGTTGGCTGGCCGTTGATTCATATTTTTGTTGCTGTATGACTAAGGATTGGACACAAACGTTATGATTTTGTGATCATGAATAATAAAATTACTGTCATTAAAACCTGTGTAATGGGAAGAATTTTGACGATCATAAAATGGCAAAATAAAATGGATATAATTTTCAAAATTGATCAGCTTGGCCCATGACAATTCAAACAAAAAAAAAAATAATAAGCACACACACACACACACGAGCAGCTGATTTGCATGCAAGCCACCGATTGGATAGCCTTGTGACCGATCTTTGCGCCGTGAAGATTACCAGGTTCTAGATCGATGCAAATACTAGAGACCATCATAAAGACACTGTCAAAGCTAAATCCCATTTTATCTTAATGACCAAGGTCACACCTCTATTTCCTGTAATCTAAAGAACCGCTAGAACGGGCACAGACTATAGTTACAGTCGGTTATTTCCAGCATTGTGCTATTTGCCATTTTACAAAGTCACGTCCTGGGTTTGTCTTGGAAATCAGGATGGAGCAGTGAATGAAATCAGATAGCAATTAACTAATGACACATGCCCTTTAATGCGATCACTATTGATGTAGATAGAAAATGAAATACTGACTGAAGCTGCGGTAAGTACAGCTGCCAATTGGTAGCCTCAGCGGGAGAAAAAAAACAAACAAAAAAACAAAAAAACAAAAACAAAAACAAAAACAAAAACAAAAAAATTACAAAAAAAAACAAACAAACAAACAAAAACAAAACAAACAAAAAAAAAAACAAAAAAAAACCCCACAAAAAAATCAATAATTCCTGCACTTTAGAAGTACCTCTTCCTGTATCTGACACACCGACCTGGATCATCAAGTCTTCACACATCAGAACAAGCATTTCTTTAATTCGGGAGCAGAAATAGGTCTCATCTATATGATAAATTGCCTTAGTTTAGATGACTTGTGATTTGGGTAAATTTCTGGGCTGTTATTACATATTAACTCATCGCCTACACGGGGGGGGGGGAGGGGGGTAGGTGATCAAACCAGCTAGATGTTAGCTCTTTGAAAGGACGGTGGGGACGTTCTGGTGAAACCTCTAGTTTACACTCTTACAAGAATCGCCTCCCTACCCTCAAGTTGTGGTACCTTTTAGTCAGGGCCCGACAAATAGGTGTCAATATCAGACACACCATACCGATATCTGATTTAGTCCTGTTACAGAGGACTCAAATTTTTCATTGGCCTCATCTGTACATCTGAACATATATCTTACACGCAAAAATGAACAGGCAAGGACTGTACAACAGTAAGTGGATAGAATTTCAATTATAAAAACATAAATGAGACGGCCACTATCTGCAAACATATATTCAGGTAATTTCGTTACCATGATGGTGTATCGGTACATACGTGTAAAATTCATATATTCACTAGTGGTAGTGGTAGAAGTAGGTGGGGCGGCAGCAGCAGCAGTTGTAGTAATACCAGTGTTAGCACCAGTGGTACCAGTAGTATCTACGTTTTTATTGTTAATTATGGCTAGGTGTTTTCCCGCAGCTTCTAATTCGGATCTAAAATGCACAGAAAGTTCCATTATGCGATGTCATATTAATTTTCATTGGGTGATTCAACGTATCCCCATCCGTTTGAGCTTGCGTGATACATATGGACAATGTGCCTATACAATTTCAGGGTGCGCGTATGGATTTGAGCACTCGTGCTCTTTCAAAAGCATGCATACGTGCATGTGTGCAGGCATGTGCAATCATCTGTACATGTATTGACGCTTTTCACGTTTAGTTATTATCTGTTTATCTCACAAAAATATGCGAAACATTAGGAGATTCAGTCTGGTGCTCTTACGGTCATATTAACACTTGATAACAATGCAGTCTGATATCCCCTGTAGAGGACCAGACACGATATATCCGCTGTTCTTTGTCAGTACAAGGTTATCACTAAAGAATCAGACTGCAAAAGTGCAAAATACTGTGTTCTGGCAAACCTACCCTCCGATAGCAGGGATATGTAAGTCTATTATGGTCGCTTCAAAATGGCTTCGTAGCCTAAAGGCAAGGTTTTTCTTTTCGTTGGAGCCAGTGAAATCCTGCTCACTAAGATTTATTTCATTTACGTCTTTAAAAAGCGGACGAGATCATTCCTGAAATTTTTGTGGAGCAGGACGAGTTGGAAGCCAGTAAGCACAACAAAGTTGGTCAATGGCAGCATGTATCTAATAAACACAAGGAACTCGGTAAATCAAGGCCATGATAAAACGCACAACTGCAGATGTTGATGTTAGTCAGCTGTCTACTTAAGATCATACAGGATTTATATACAAGCTGATTAAAAGATAAATAGCCTTTTTAGCTTCAGTCCAATTCAGTTCAATATTAAGTTCAGACAACGTCTTCCGTGGCCATGCTCGCTCGTACATAATTTGTGCGTCTTGAAGAGCTTGTGTTTTGAGAATCACGTAATTCTGTCCAATAGTGTTTACAGACTATGATATATTTACACTTGTATCACTATATTTGATCAGGTATTACCATGTATCACTTAAAATCTACATCAGCCGTCCCCTTTTGCTATGCGGTGTTGCATTTAATTATAATTACATTGATGTATACAGAAATAAGTAACCTGAGATTTCCAACGTGTTGTTTGAATTAAAAACGAATACTCAAGCTGCTGTTCATATACTTTCAAAGTGGTTGCTATTTTCGACGAAGGACTCTGAATTCAGAAGTGGTTACACTTACACTCTCTATAACAATAGCTATCATAATTCGAAGCCTGAAGTGTGTGCATCGAAAAGTAAACATACAAAATCAATAGCTAGTTATCGCATATTTACAGTGTCTACGTAAGATTCCTTTTGCTTGTTTGCTATCTTTCCGTCTTTTCTTGCTGCTGAACCACAACTACCGAGCTTCCAGGGGGATACTTTCAATAACTGCATGAACAATTTCAATAACATATTCCGATCACAGCTTTAATATTCCTTGGCTAATATTTGGAGATTCTACGCAGTTTGAACAGCTAAGATAGCTGCTGTAAAGTTAATTTGTTAGACGTACCTCAAACTTGTTCGTGCTAGTAAGCATAATTTATATAATGAATTAGTGGCAGAGTGACTTCTTTACATATTACAAAAGTGACTGTTAGTAATTGTGAAGGAATCCATACTTCCTTGCTTTGCTTTTGTTTTGCAGCGTAGTAGACTCTCCCTATCAAGACTACTCAAGATCATTTGTTTCTGATAAATACTTTGAATTTCAAATTAAATTCGAACCTCTGTGTACAGGAACTATCTGCATTGCCTTTTGTGGTCTTAAAATGAGATATTAAAAAAAAAGCAATGGTTGGGAGTGCATTGTAAAGCAAGGTAACCTGACGACCCAGGCGTTCCTCAGGGAAAAATGGTTAAACCAGAACAATTAGTGGAGCGTACTTGTAGTAATTTCATAAAGGAAATTATGGAGATGCATAGTACAATTTCTTTATTAACCCTCCCAATTCTCCTTTAGAAGTTAAGGTTGAAGCCTTCCTTTATGCGCTCTCGGTTGCAATTCGCATTCGCGCTTGCCACAACGTCTAGGCTCGATCTCCCCTGAGGCACGTGAGGTATCGATGTACTTATGGACAAGATTAAACAGATGGCCTAGCAAGTGCCTATGGAAATATGCCCACACTGAGTCGATGAAAGTTATTTAACTGAGGCATCTTTCCTCTGTTTGCCAGTGCAGGCATACTGATAATTGAGTGAAAAGTCCTTGTATCGAGGTGCTCTTTGATATTAGTAATTAGACGGGTACATCTTTTATTGCGAATTGCACTGAAAGAGTTAAAATTGTTATAGTACGCAAATATTAAAACATAATTATATGAACGACCACGCCTGATTTGTATTTTTGAGATTATATTGCAAACAACAAGATCTGTCTCTTCAATACTGGCAAACACAGAATGTTATAATACATCACTAGATCGGCAAAGGTCAGAAAAAAAATCGTTTTTTTTTCTCTCTCTCTCCTTATAACATGTCTATCAGATTGATTGAGAAAATGGACAATAATGTGACAACTTATCTGTCCCACCTGTCAATATTTACGCTATATACACGATAGGGAATGGATTTGTCCGAAGGAGCAACTCAGCTCAGTACTCAGCCCGGTGACATTCGCGCGTTTTCCGGAGAGATGGGTGCCTAGGGGGTGAAGCCCCGGCAAACAATGCCACTAATCCGCTTACCGTTGCTCATGTCTAACACGCAGAATACCCACAGGAATAATGTTCCAAATGTGCCTACGCATCAAAGGCACTTCAAAATAAACTGAAGCTGACAGGTGCACGTGTCTGCTACTAATGAATTTTATTGTCATCTCAGACTTGCTTTCACTGATCAGAATAACGGACTTCAAGTGCTGTTGTGCAGCATTTGGCCCATGGCGTGTAAAACATCCGTGGGATTTTATTTTGGTAAACTCGCTTAATTATCTTGTCTTTCTTTTTCTCCATGCTTCCATCTGGCCAATTACACAGGTCGCTTCCTCGTTTCTGGTTCAATAACAGCTAAACTCAACTGTTTTAATATTCTGGCTTCTATAAAAACCAAGA
>OZ026625.1:78522692-78525192 GCA_964020975.1 Hermodice carunculata | reverse complement strand
AAACTTTTAGCTGTAGCTTTTTTTTTTGTAAGGCTAGTGATTTCAAATTTCTTCTGCTTGTCTGGTTTATGGACGAATTGAATACTTCACAAAGTAAAACATATCTTTTTTCAGTGTAGAAACTTTCATAAACAGATGATAAATCTCGGGAGGCTGAGGGTAAATTGTGTACTGTTACGACAAAGTATATTTTAGGAGTTTGAACACAGGTCAATAAGCGGCTCCTTCAATCTATTTCAGATTTATTCTATCAATTTGTTGTGGTATCAAAATGCGAGGCCACTTCACAATTTGTTACCCTCATCTTTTATAGGCATTGCAAAATAGATGTATCGTTTGGCAGCAGTGTTATCAAGTTGGCAAAGCATCTGGCTTGACGGGACTGAATAACTCGGCAACCGCGGGTCAAAATTGTGCGGGCGGGTGGTGATGAGAAACAGAAAATTTATTTTATGCGGACTGAACTCTTTCACTGCCAACTGCAACTTTAGTCGAACAAATTAAAAGGAACTGTTCTTATTTATAAGAAGGGAACTAGATCCATGCCCTTTGTGAAAAGGCATTTCGCTCAAGTATCAGCATGCCTTTAATTACATTGAATATAGTTGACCAGATCAAGAGTGTTCCTGGGCGCTATATGAGTGCATTGCGTCCAAGGCGCGCCCGGGAAAACTAATGACTAAAAACGTAGCACTTAAAGAGTTGACAGTCCTTCTGATTTACTGACGTTACACGAACAGGGACTTTGATCCAAGAGCTTCTCTGCTGGGCACATGTCAGTGAATTGGGGGACCCTTGCTCCATTACTTACGCAGACAAGCGCCGTTGAGATCACTTTAAAATTGAATCATTGAGTGCCACATGGCATGCGAAGTCCGCATCTGTGCGCTGACGACATGTTAACTTGATCGGAGGGGCAACGTTTTAACATACGTGACCGCGAAAGTGCAGTGGGTAATAAATAAGATTCTCTAAATTCTCCCGACTCCACCCGGCACGGATGGTGCTGTTATATCACCGTTGATCTTTTCTTGCTTCATTAGGTCACGAAATTGGCTGCAGTTGGCAGTATGGATACCGATCATACCTGCGGGGCCAGTGACTGTACAACCGGCTCGTAATATGTCGCTATGATCTGGTTGAAAGTAAATCAAACGGTCGCTGTAATTACAGTTGCACGTCAAGGTGGTAACAGAAGAGAGGGTTTTGTATACGTTTATCATCATATAAGTCAATGCACTGTTCCCAAGATGCGATCATCAAACCTTTTATATCTGTGATAACAAATGTTCTTCAAAACAAAAATCGATTCGTATTAAGTTTTGAGTAAGGTCCACGGTCAGAGAATAATTCACTTCGATATTCACGTAGACTCTCAGCGTTACTGGCTTCATTTCAATCAGATGTTGACTTTTCCGTCAGCATATTTTAGTTCTTCATGTAAGTAGCGACTTAGACGACTGGCTGAATTAAGTAAAAGTCACCCTGCGCTTGGTTAGTACTTTTTGCAAAGATAATTTGGGTTAAGGTGCGCTCTACAGTTAATGTTTGTACGATTTCTTAGATTCGTGCCTGCAAAACATGCTGCAAATCCCTCGTTTTCTCCACTCCACTTTCCCCGTCCTTTGGCTATATAATCACTGTTTTGGCACAGAAGAGTTTGTTCAAGCTCTAGTTTGTGTGATCTGGGTACAATGGCGACAGACTAGAGTGCAACAACAGGCGCTCGTAAAGTTCAGTCAGTCAAGCATTCATGCTAATATGATATTATAAGGGTTGGGGGTGGTAGAGAGGGTGAACCTGGAACATCTGTATGTGCAATGGCCCACACAGGGCCTTATCTGCAATAATATATGTCGTATTCATCTGTGTAGTCAATCATTTGTGCTAATAAGATGGGGGAGGGCGGGGCTAGAACCACCAGGTCTTCAGGCGGAGCCACTACACAGAAAGGTTTGAACAAAGCTCACTTCTGGATCACCATCCAACTTCACGTTTGACATGATTTCTCCGTGTCTGTACATACCAACGACCCGCAACTCACCAGTTTATTCCAAAACTACTTTTCACAGGTATATCACATATGTTATATTTTCTGTGAAACGAGTGAAACCTCATCATCCGCCGGTTTTCTTGCGTGGGTCTCCGATTCCTGAGGCAGACAGTCATACATATCTCGGAATCACCTTGAGTGGTGACTCATCTTGGCAAGCCCATATCACACCGATTACCAATAAAGCTGGTCAAAGAATTTCCTTACTGCGTAGGTTCAAGTATAGACTGTCACGCAAATCCCTGGTCAAACTATATTGTTCTATGATCCGTCCAATCCTTGAGTACGGCTGTGTCTTATTCGACAACTGTGGTAAATTCCTGTCTGATCGATAGGAATTGATTCAGTATAATGCCGCTAAAATTTGTACAGGTGCCTTGAAACATACATCACATGTTAATTTACTCCGTGAACTTGGGTGGTCGACTCTTGCAGACAGACATAAAT
>OZ026625.1:78477692-78517692 GCA_964020975.1 Hermodice carunculata | reverse complement strand
AACCTTGATATGCGCAAATATCTTGCTAATTTTTTACAAAAACAAAAAAAAAAAAAAAAAAAAAAAAAAAAAAAACAATAAAACCTTGATATGCGCAAATATCTTGCTAATTTTTTGAAATTACCTAAAAAAAAAAAAAAAAAACATGCTCCCACAAAAGTAATAAATGGACAACAAATATCTTTGTGTCATTGCATGACCATGCTATAGAAACGATAAAAGACGAGGAAAGGAGTGGAAAAGAGAAAAGACGTAAAGAGAAGAAAAAGAGAAGAGGGAGAAAAGAAAAAAATAGCTAGCCTCTACTCTCTAATTTTTAATACTCGAACAATAACACTTTAAGTGGCGGCAATTATTTTGTTGCCTTTCCCCTCAGGATGGATGGTTCAGTCTACAGCGGCTATATCTGCATTCTGGGGAGTGTTCCTGGCCTATTAATCATCTGCATTTTGGTCCTTGAAGCTGTATTGGAATCCATATAACTTTGAACCGCTTGTATTATTAATCGAATAAATAACGTATCCAGTCCTGAGTATTAGAAAATGTTCTGGATCCTGGATAGCCATTGGATTGCTAAAATTGGGACTTCATGCTAACTATATGGACAAACATTTGACGCTGCCCTAAATATTCAAACATGTTTTAACACACATCATAAACTGATATGATGAAACAAGTCACTTGACAATCAAATCAAAACAAAACAAAAACAAAAACAAAAAATAACAAACAAAAACAGAAAAAAGCAAAACAAAAAAAAAACAAAAAAAAAAAACAAAAACAAAAAAAAAAAAAACAAAAAAAAAAAACAAAAAAAAAAAAAAAGGGGGGGGGGATGAATATACTTAACATATCACATATGAAATGCAAAACGTTAGATTGAGAAATTTCGGCAATATAAGTATGCTTGCACGTAATACTAGCTAACAAGATTAAATATTTTATACTGTTATTACATAAAACTGTAGGAA
This sequence comes from Hermodice carunculata, assembly GCA_964020975.1. Classification (NCBI taxonomy): domain Eukaryota; kingdom Metazoa; phylum Annelida; class Polychaeta; order Eunicida; family Amphinomidae; genus Hermodice; species Hermodice carunculata. Next base: position 78,516,721 of record OZ026625.1, on the reverse strand, counting down.
CCTGCGCCCTCACGCGGTCGTTGAAGTCACTGAATTGTCCGCCGACCAAAAGAGGCTCAGTTGGTTGCAGTCAACAGACTTCCCATGCGCAGTATGGAAGCATTGTAAAGCGCGCAGAGGAAAGCTGTTGACCTAGTCTAGTTATTGGCATTTTTAAAATAGGGTTAAGGCCGGCAAAGCATGCTTTTAAGACTCTGGCACATGCAATACCTGGTCTTGCTACAGGGAATACTAATGTCGTAATGTACCACCTATTATTATATACTAAAGGGAGGCAGAAGGTGACAATATGAAATTATGTAGCTATACTTGTCGTTTTCCAGATTCTTCCCCAGTGCTCTGCTCATTCTTGTCATCGCCAACTGTGTTTGAGAGACTGTCCTCTTGTCCAGTGTGGAATACCAAGAAGGAATCAGTGTTCGACTAACACATGAAACTAATTTATTTTATTATTTTTGCTGTTCTTTGCAAATAAAATGGTCTAAGCATTATTGAATTTAGTTCTCTTATTAGACGACTGAGCATTTCCTGAATGTTAAGTGTAGCTAAGTCGTGTGGAAATTTTGAATGGCATAACGCCTTATTTATTAAACATTATGCAGGAAAAGACGACAGTAGCATAGCATTAGCTTAGGGTTTCAGAAGGACTGGTATCTTACTGGATTGAATAGCAAGCATAGACAAGCGCATTCCCATGCTGTGCTTTGTAGTATGTAGGTGACAGTGTACCCACAAAACCTGCTTTAGTATGATCGTTATATACCTGCTGGGTCGCATAAACAGATTGGTTTGGAACTACTAGATCACGAATACTCCAATTCGTTTGGCGAGTCAGATACTGTCCTATATGAGTCTGGTAGATCACAGATGCTTTCTGACATGCGTCTGGTAGATCACAGAATGTTGGATGACATGCACATGTCCTATCATATATACTGACTGATATATCACAAATGCTGATTGAATGTCATTTGGTAAATCGTTATACCATTTACCGTTAAGGAACTTCAGACATGGTACAGAAACTGTCTGATCGGTATTTGGTGAATACCAGATACTGACTGATACTCATTTATTCTCATTAAACATACTGCCAATTTTATATCAGTTAAATCCGAAATATTTCTTTGACGGACGAGATATTTCTTGACTGACATTCATGTACAATCGTCCTACGTAACGTCTGACACTAGCTTGCTTGATCACTGTTTCTATCCCCCCAGCTCCCTCGAAAAAAAACCTCAATGTCTCAATGCCCGTTAAGTTTTATAAAATGATGTTGTTACACATGTATTTTTTGGTGGAGGCGCCTTTCTTCTCAAGAGTGTTTGCTAATTCTTGTCTGTAGATTAACCACATGTCCAACACCTTTACATTTCTTTTTTATATATTTGCATAGGTGTTTCGGCTTAAAGGAAATTATATCATATAAATAAATAAATAAATAAATAAATAAATAAATAAATGAATGAATGAATGAATGAATGAATGAATGAATGAATGAATGAATGAATGAATGAATGAATGAATAAATAAATAAATAAATAAATAAATAAATAAATAAATAAATAAATAAATAAATAAATAAACAAATAAATAAATAAACAAATAAATAAATAAATTAATAAATGTGTGTGTGTGCGTGCGTGCGTGCGTGCGTGTGTGTGTGTGGGGGGGGGGGTGTTAAAGCAACATGGGTGCCTCAACTTATGCTTGAAAACCCGTCTGGTCCTTATTGATATGGTGCAAAAGGTTTGTTATTGAGCCACTGAAAAGCAAGCGCGTCGATTGTTGCAGAGGAAAATGTGCAGGGAATATGCCTAGTGAAACGTATAGATTTCTTATCTAAAAGTGTCTGAAATTTAAATGAAAAATAAAATGAAAGCATGTACTTCAATGAATCAGCAATCTTGAATAAATGCAAACATAATCCATTCACTTTGCCAGTGAGAGGGTTACACTCGAACAAGCCTTTGCAGAAAAGTTTCTGGTTTCTCTTAAATTAACAGCCCCAAATTTCCTTTTCCTAGGTGCAATCAATATGACACAGACGTACGTGTAGTCAAGCAAAGCCCCAAGGCACTTGAAAAGAAGAATCAGTTCAATTGGGAAGTTTCTACAGTGAATATGCAGCTGGGACTATCTCTGATGAGTTGAGGATATCAAAGTCATTATCTTAGTTGTCTGTATATGTAGGTTGATTCCTTTGCCATGGATTAGTCAGATGCCTTTTGCATCACAATGTTTGGATATCTGTATTTCATAGGTGTCCAGCAACAAGTAAAGCGCAGTACCATTAGCATGTAGACAAAGGGGAATTGTGTCAGGAATACCGTTGATGTAAACAATGATCAATAAAGGGACCAACAATGGACCACCACACGAAAGTAATTTAAACTTTAAATCAGACAGGAACTTACTAGTCGTAGTCTCGTGTTCTTTGTTTGTTAAATATAACGAGAGAACCGTTATAGTGGAAGGTTTCGGACATCATGGCTCCCTTTTTTCCCAAAATAAGCTTGTGGGCCGCGGTGTTAAAAGCCTTTCTTAAAAATTTAGAATGTCCGAGCAATTTTACCGCCAATGTGCTGCTGCATTGGATCTACCAAGTACAACAGGAAAGAGTACGTGTACATCTAATTGAGAACTATCGACGTAATCGTGGCCGTCTTCCAATTCTCTTTACTCTACCACTAGATAGACATAGATTAAAATATGATTGACAGGTGAAGCAAATTTAAGATTGGTCTGCAAGAGGAGAGTGGTAAAAATGTCAAGGCCCCTCTCCTTACCGTTAGGTGCATATTTGAACTTAGATGTTTCAAAGTCGAGAGCGGGGGGGGGGGGAAGGTTTTAAGGCAGAGGTACATGGCAGCTGTAGCTACCTAAGGGAGGTTTTATTGGACAAGATATTGAACCATATTTTTTTAAAACATTTGCAAGTATAGGCAAAACAGTCAATAACCAAATTGTTCGTGTCACTTACTGGTGTTGCCTGCAGGCTCGATATACCAGGTGTGCCTCAATATTGTACTCATGCATACGTCTTGCCCATTTCTTCTTCTTTGCTCCATTTCAGGGTAGCCTTTGTAACTTATCCATCAAACTTCCAACAAAATGAACAAACCTTTAAACGTCCCTGTATGAACAGCCATGGAACATAAAGAACAGCACATATATGACTGTTGACGTTACATGTACTGGTTAATGGACCTTGTGTTTCAGTTGATCCACTTGCATAACGGCATTGTCTTTGCATCTAAAATTTGACACGGTGTCTTGCGGAGAAGAAAAGGATGACCCATAAGTGATTCGAAACATGTGTCGGCAAGTACTATATTTGTGTTTCTATCTGTTGGCATGTTGATATTGTTTACGTGTGATGTATGATGGTATATATGATGATTAAATGTAAATGTCTGGGTATTTCGCACTTTCATTATCCATACACACACACAGACACACACACATATACATTCATATATTCCTGCGAGGGTAGGGATATGCTGGGTTATATGTGGGTGAAAAAGCTTATATAGAAATGATTAAGAACAATTGTCTTGGACCGTCGGCAGCAGTGAATAAAAAATTCCAGATTGCAGAATTCGCAGTACTGTGGCCGTACAGCCGCTACATTGTTTTGCATTTATTTTTTTTATTATTATTTTTTTTTTTGGTGGGGGGTTCCTTTTTCGTGTGTGTATGTTTATTTTTATTTTTTTTTTTTTTGTTTCTGTTTTTTGTTTTTGTTTTGTATTTGTTTTGTTTTTGTTTTTGTTTTTGTTTTTGTTTTTGTTTTTGTTTTTGTTTTTGTTTTTCTTTTGTTTTGTTTTTTCTTTGGACTAAAAGCTCGCCATACAGCTTCACTCTCCCGCGTTCCAAAGTCTATATCAAGTTTCCTACATTCATAGGAACTTAATCTCCGAAGGCTTCAAAACATTTGTTTTATCTCTATAGCCAATAAGGCGTATTCCCATTTGTATAATTTCCTTTCGTGTCCTGTGTTGAGGACCAGTCGAAGCTGGATGAAAGCTGAGCTGCCAAAAACCAAATTGCATGGGCTCACTCTTTCGTATTTATCCTTCCACGAAAGCCATCCATCCATGTATTTCTCTCCATGTGTCCGTGATTTCCCATGTCCATGCTACATGTATGTTCAACTTCAACATCACTCTCACGAAACCTTTTGCCATTTTCATTTTGTCGCAGTCCGTGAAAAATTAAATAAATTATGCGTCCCAGTCACATGTCTTGTGAAAAGGGTTTCAACAATTATAAGGGGAGCATCATGGAAGATATAAATTGGAATTTGTGTCCGAAAAAAGAAATACCGTTCTTTGCTCATCCAATCCAGCTTACAGTCGCTTGTGCATGACCTTGACCTCGAGCCAAATGCTCAAAGAATTTCGAAAGAAGATACAAATCCTCTAGCCTTTTAGGCAGAGAAAAGAACGAAGACACCATGATACAGCAATCACTTTGTCCCACTGATGTATTGTACCTCGCATACCATACGGAGGAGCGTATAGTCAGGGGAGACAAGAGAAGACGCAGTGCAATCAAATCGTATCATTGGCCTTCGTGTTCTTCTGCATTGCCGGAGATTACCTGTGAAAGAAAGAATCGTATAACCGACTTACATCAAAGAGGACAAGTAATTTGAGCCTCTGCTTGCGGCCTACCTTCATGTGTTTGATGCCCACTTCAAAGTTTGAGCAAATATAAAGTCAGACCGAATATCTTGCTTATTTCAAAGTAGAATACAGTGCAGGTTAAACAGAGCCGTAAGCCCCGGACGTAAAGATTCGGTGGTCCGAACAAGAAATTTATTAGAAACCAAATGGTTTGCATTCTTATTCTAGTGAACATGTGTAGGAAAAAAATGGCGGACCGACCATTTTATGTACTTGAAATTGCAACTGGAAATGTGACTTGTGCAAGGGTGAACACACTTTTCACTTGATGGCGTTTCTATCGATTTAATGGACTTAATTTTAATGAACTTTCAATTTAGCTACTTACCGGTAAATGCACACATTACTGTTATTCACAATAGTAATTAATTTTGGTTGCAATGACTATCCACATTTTGTGACCTCCCCAAATCCATTACCCAGATTCAATAGGAGGTATTCATATCTAACTATATTAACTGCAGACCTGCTTTCGTCCCCTCAGCTGCTCGGCAACTGTACAGAACTATGTCTCCTTCGTGATCAGGGCACTTTTACAAGTGATTTTACTTAACCATATGGGAATAACATTTTTCCTACCAAGCAAACTAAATTTTCTAAAATTGATAAGCATCTAGTATGTTTTAAAACTTAGTGAATGACTTTTCTTAAGCTTTTTGCTTTCTCAAGTTGCTCTTTTTGTTTAAAAAAGCTCATTTGCCCCTGCTCAACACTTGCATGTGCCCTCCTTCCTGTTAAGTTTCTTGCTGCAGTCTAGGAGGCAGCACATGATCCCAGTTAATATGCATACCTCCTATTCAAACCAGGTGGGGGGGGGGGGGGGTGTTGAGTAGATCGAATTCTCGAAATTACGAATTATCGGTGGGGGTAAATTTATGTGCATGTTACAATGCACAATGAATCGGTAATGGTAGATCACAGGCCCTCCTAAATACTAAAATTAAAATATGTACATTTGCACGGTGTATCTTTTATTTTTGTTAATTTAGACATTACTTGCAACTTTGCAAGGTAATATTGACACATTGGTTTATATCCTGGTAATGGTGTATTCCGCCTTTTAAAAAAAATATGATCCAAGAACTGTGTGAATGAAGACTTTGATATTGCAAGCATCAAGGGTTCTATGAATTGGCCAGCTTAACATTTCTTGGCGCGCTTCAGGTGCAATGCAGTTATTAGCTCAGTTCCAATTTTGATACTGACAGAGCTAAGAGCGCGCTTTGGGCGCAATGCAGCTGTTAGCTCAGTCCCAATTGTTGTACTGAAAGGGCTAAGAGTACACATGGGTAATATAAATGTCGTACATTTAAAGTCACATTGCACTGTAGTTACCTGCATTATTCTCCTGATACAGGACGAATTATTTCAGTAAATATTTTAATGGTGCATATTGAAATAGTCCTGTGTAAGTAGTAAAAGGAAATAAACCTAACTGATTATGTAATCTTGACCCAATTTCCCAGATCACACGACTACTTTCGTGAATTAAGTACCGTGAGTTGCAGCTTGAGAGCTGTCATGCCATTGTCTCAAGTGCTCACTGGCAAAATATCGAATCAGCATTTAAACATTTGCGCTTGGTGATGGTCGCAAAGAAAGGTAATCTTAACCTACTTCGAAAGTAACAAGACCTCACCCCGTGCCTCCAATGTCTAAGAAATATCAGTCGTTAAGAGGAGTGTTTTTTTTTCTTTTTTATTATTATTTCTTAAAGTTTGGTTTGCTTTTTGCTTATTTTCTATATTTTTTTTCTGAAACCGTTGACATGTGGTTGGCAATCGGAAGCTCTGATGCAAAACAGTAGTTTATTTTTTGACGAAAGTTGCTTGCTTACCAGCCCTTACGATATATTCTGTTTAATAGCCTCAACTGCTGGGAACTGTTAAATTGTTACAGTTTTAAATTTGCAACGTAGATGAATCTTTCTTTAAGCACAAAATATCTTTAACCATAAAAGTAAAGACATAACAATGAACAATTTCTGCTGAATATAGAAAAATGCCGAAAACGCAAAATTTGAACATAAGATTCTACTTTGTATCATTATGAACAGAAGAAAATGAGACGGTTACAGTTTCAATCAGTACAGGAAGGGCGTAAAGGTGTCCTTGTTTATCCCGCAGAGTTACCCAGTGCTGATAACGAAAGCGTAACTCGCTGTAATGATGCAAGAAAGGAAATTGCGAATCAAGTAAATGCTCTTATTCGTTGTTACAGATGGGCTGCAGTATGATAAATATACAGATGACAAAGAGCGGGAAGCCTTTAAAGTGATAGTCAAATACACAATGTTTGTACACTATCTCTTTCAGTGCACGAAAATGTAGATTGTTCCATTTATAATGAGCTATTAATCAAATTGGATCAATGCTAGCATGACGTCTGGGAGCAAAGTGTTGGCAGCCGGATGGCCTTTTCATTGAGAAATATGGCGATGCGAATGTAATTTGGAAGTATTTGGTTCTTAAATCAACGTGAAATAGATCAGAGCTGAATCCTCTTCCGGACAAATGTGATGCAGGTGACGGTTAATTGATACTGTACATGTAGCTCTTCATAATTGAGGTCATAAAATACAGCTGGAGAAAAGCTTAGCCTGAATATGAAATAAAGTATATGTAAAGAAAGTCAGCGTACCTGCGCTATCACTCTTTCGTTGTATTACCGTCCTGTCTCAGTCAGTTTTGAAACTGTACATTTCAACTTTTTACTCCTATTGGATGTAAAGCACGTAGTCTACGTTTCTTTTATCGCGACAAATTGAAAGCTTCGCCTACCTTGCCCCCACTGGCCAAAAATCTGAAGACTTACCTGCACTGATATAGTAATAACTGAGTCTTGGTCATTTCAATTCCAAACTATGAAAGAGGTTTCCACCTAAAACCATAAATGGCTGTTCGTGCACGTGCATGAGAGCGTATGTGTGTGGGTGCGTATGCGAAAGTATGTATGTATGTATGTATGTATGTATGTATGCATGCATGCATGCATGTATGTATGTATGTATGTATGTATGTATGTATGTACACATATGTGTATGTGTGCGTGTATGTAATCACATTGGTTTTTAGAGACATTCTATTTTTGTTAATTCATGGAGCAACTCGTTATTTGTTGTGAACTATTAAATCCATTTGTTTTTTGTTCTCCACCAGTTTTACATGTGAAATAAATCATAGGAAAAACCATAAACCCAATCGTTTTCATATGTCACATTATCCACCGTGTCCTCTCTAATCAAGTAAAGCAAAATAAAGTGGAGTATGTGCAATGCAGACTGATTTAAAGATTCCTGCAAAATATACAGCTGAGAGTTTTTAGATTTTCCTTTCAACTTCGGACAAGACCAAGTATTCTGAATGTCATTAAACGAGAAAAGCTTCGCCCTCAAATTTGACCTACAGGACCAACCGACAATTCCCGATAGGTAAGTTCGGCGGACGTGCATAAACGTATACACTGCAAATGATCGTGTTAACTGGCAAAGGTTCATAAAGTGTTCATAACTTTCCGAAAATACTTTTGACCCTTGACCGCCGTCTGGCTTTTAAAGACAAGAGGAGGCAGGCAAAATTATTTTAGTAGCGATTGTTATGTAAAAAGATGGGTCACCAGTCGCTTAGCACAAATTAATTGGACTGATAGGAGGCTTATTTTGCTAGATAAACAGCTTCATCCTTAAGACCTGGAGGTAAAAATAATGGAAAACAGCCGGGAGGACTTTAATTTTGATGCAGCTAAGCACTAACATGTGGGCACTTCGGACAGGTTTGACTGCATTTCAGAATTCCCCTTTGTCGTCCTAACTGACTAGGTTTTACTTGCTTCACACATCATAAGTTTTACTTCATATATTATAAGTTTACTTCCCTGGCGGAAGCTATATGTGTTCAAAAGGATGAAAAATAGAAAGATTTCCCGATGTTGCAAGGAAGTGCTGACACCAGTCTGTCTGCACGCAAGTGTATCCTATCTCACAACCATTGCTCAGAAAGCGACCCCGTGTATTTAGAGATACGATCCGGCAGCGTGACGATCACGCTTTCTTTTATTACTTTTATTTTACGTTTGTTACAACCTGTTTATCACAAGTTTGTGATAAAATGTATTTTCAACATCTAGTGGTGTGTCAGACAAGATATGTAGATTAAACTGCCTGGGCAGAAACTACTTACAACGGAATGACTGGCTAAATACCTGATCTTTTTCCAAGGCAAAATGTATGTTCAAGATAAAACAGTTCAGTAGTTCGTAAGCACCAAGGCACTAAATTACAAAAATAGCGTAACGAACAATAAACAAACGCTTCAAATACTACGATCACAACATCAACAAAAACACCATAAAAAAACCAAAAGAACAAAAAAAAAAAACCCACAAAAAAACAGAACAAAACAAAACAAAAACAGAAACAAAAACAAAAAAAAACAAGCAAAATAATACAAAAAAACAAACGCATATTCGACAGAAAAATAAATAAATTAAAAAAAAAAATTAGACAAAAAAACAAACAAAAACAAAACAACACATAACAATATAGTTCATCCCGGCTTAGTCAGAGATATACGATATTAATCAAGTATATCAGACACCTTATTTCTAATCATAGTTTATGTAGTATGTGATATTATCGAAGTATCCGGTTTTTGTTCAAGCAGCTTGATCACACCAAATAAAAAAACCACCTGACACTGTCCCAATCAGGCCGGTCTACATCGATAGTTTCTGATGCTTTCTGTGTGTTCATCTTCAAAGGTGTTCATAAGACCTAAAAATGAGAGAGAGAGAGAGAGAGAGAGAGAGAGAGAGAGAGAGAGAGAGAGAGAGAGAGAGAGAGAGAGAGAGAGAGAGAGAGAGAGAGAGAGAGAGAAAGATAATGTCAGGTGAACCCAAACTTCCGCCGGACTATAGCTTCCTAACATTTAAAGATACAGCGCAAAGGGTGAGGTCGTTGCCTCTTGACCTTGTTTGATAATTTGACCAGGTAAATGTTCAGTACGCCAGTAACTTGCCAGGTCAAATGTGGTCTCCGCGTATGGCTTTCATGATATAATACACCAGTTATATGGACAATGCAGTCATCATCACGTGTGGTTCATCTGAGGGAAACATCTGCGTCAAAGAAGCTCTTTGCGCAAACCTGGCAACCTCCATGTCAGCTGGAATATTGAGTTCCACAACAGAACGCTTTGCTTGAACCCAAGGCCATATATATATATATATATATATATATATATATATATATATATATATATATATATATATATATATATATATATATATATATATATATATATATATATATATATATATATATATATATATGTATGTATATATATATATATATATATATGTGTGTGTGTGTGTGTGTGTGTGTGTGTGTGTGTGTGTGTGTGTTTGTGTGTGTGGGTGTGGGTGTGTGTAGGTGTGTCTGTATACTGTCTTGTGTGTTATTTTTTATCTGAGGAATAGGTTTGATTCTGTTTAAAATTAAGAGCCGAGAAATCCTGCAAAATTAGAAATGGGTAAGCTAAACCAGCCTGTTCAGTATCGATTACGAAAGCAAACTTAATATTATACCACCATGACAATATGTCTTGCTATTGTTGAAGGTGAATAATCCCGCGAGGTAGCGCGGCACCACACGTTCCAATCAACAGATAACAAGATGCAATTCACACGTCCAAGCATCACGTACTTTACACAACCTGGTCAAGTGCAAAGGCAAGGGCTTGTTTTTTCTAAGTAGCGATAAATATTCTTAGAAAAATATTTAAAAAAGAAAAAAATGTAAGCATAGTAATACTATAATATTCAGCAGTATAACTTTTTGATGTACAATGGATTGGGCTTTTTCTATCATTCTCAGTGCAGCTTTGCTGATGTATTTTTTCACCATCGAGTGACCATTCTTCATTTTGTAATATCTATAAATTTATGACCCTCAGGAGGAACATACAGGGAATTTATTTTGACTTGCCTTCGAAACACTTAATTCGTGGGAAGTAATGGCATCTATAAACAAGAAACTCTCATGAAGGGCAGGGAAATCTTCCGAGTGTATATCGTGGAAACGAAATATATTGCACGCGGACGAAAGCCACATCCATTACGCCGGAATGATATCATTACGAGTGTGACGTTCACAATTTATAGTATTGTGAGGGAACAGAGTACAATTCGTTTCACTTCATATTCCCTCTTGGGGATACATCCTCATTCAAAAACAATAACTGATGAATCTATCCTCGGAGTAGGTCCTATGAAAAGCCTTTAAACTGAATGGTACCATTATGTGATAAGTGATCAACATTTTTTTTAATGCAAAGTCTGCATGATGGCTAGCCTTCAAATGCTTTACTTCTTTTTTTTAATCTTCTTTTGTTGTATTCTGTACTGTATAAAGGAATCAGAGCAGAAATTCGTAAGCCAGTCAATGTTACTTGCTACTTTGGCAGGACCATGGCGCGATGCACAGATGTAACACAGTATTAGTTGTCTTACCTGAAACTCACCCATTCAGTGGGGACAAATGATCCAACATAATTGTAACCAAAGAAGCTGCTTAGTTGAAAAAATGGATTTGCAATCCAAATGTTGTAACCTGTCTCCGCCTTCACAAGTCAATATACGGAATGAGGCATGTGTCAGCTATGGTCATAATGGTAATAAACTAATTTTCTACCCAATTATGTACCTCCTAATTTCTCATCAACTTGTTTGGCTGAGAATGGGTTTACAAGGGCGTGGAAGTGTCAAAACAAAGTGGGGAGGTGACACGCCTTGGGTGAAGACTCCAGATAGATATCGCTTTGGGCAAGGCTGCGTGGACATATAATACTTATAAAGTGACAACAGGTCATAAAAATCATTTGGATATCTCTTACCCTCAACATGCTTGCGATATAGGTGTCACTGGTAATATGTCACAAATTACATTCGATTGCTGTTCAAGTCGCTGCATACGTGCTAAGTAATCGTTCGGGTATATTCTTACCGTAGTATTTATGATCTTTTTATAACTAGGTTTTATGCTGACCATGCTTCAATCCAGACCTCATCGACTTTTGCATTCCACAAAAACGTGTCCTGGAATAGAAGTTGTCATTTTTCGAGGCAGGGATAACTGTTTAAATCCTGTTAGTGCCACCGCCGCCTTTGATATGGGCGTGCACTGTGAAGTATTAATCCGCCCTGTTTGACACGACTTCTTAAGGGAAACGTGACATGGATGTCCAAAGATTTGTTCATTATGGCGTGGAACCATAAAACTAATGTCTTGTAACAGACTCACATCTGTGTCCATCCCACAAAAAAATAAACGCTATTGCCCGCAGTAAAGTTGCCGCAAAAGGCAATCCAGTATGGTCTACAGGTTCTGGTTGGATACCGTAGGGGTAGGGACACAGGTATTTGTATTTTATGGTGGTCATTTTTTTTACCCTACCTCTTCTGGGGAAATTACCCGTGAAAATCAGCATGAAACCCAACTCTGTCTTTGCGCATTTTTTCATTTCATTTGGTTGTATATTTTATTATGTATAGTGTACACATGAGCCCAGTTCGGCATGAAGTGAAATAACAGGGAAAAAAGTGCGCCTGAGTGTCCACCTAAATCAAGGATGTGTTTCAATAGCAACATCACTTTTCTGCATAGACTCGATTGCGCTCTCGAGCTCGCTTCACCTTCTTCTGCATCATTTGACTTTTTGGGGCAAATTTCTTCCTGTGGTCATGTGGCACTTTTTATGTGTATTGCTTTGTCCCTTACTATAGAGCGACTTTTGTGGAAAAAAATATATGATAAAATTGATGATTTGTCGTAAAAGCACATCTTGGTACCACTTATATAAAAACCCAACGGTACTTTCTGACCTCTATCCACTATCGGGGCAACCATCTCGCCCAAGCTCCATCTTTCACACTCCAGGGGGTCGTGGCGGGTCCTACTTGTGCTGCTGCTTAATTCACCGCCTCAGAGCGACTTCGGTATCTGATACAAAATCCCTACTCTGGGGCCCACCACTGGCCACAACTAATATCTGCATTGCGGTGTAATTTACATTTTTAGATAATGCTCACTCTGGAAATGTCCCATTATATATTGTACATTGCATTTATTCGACAAATTAATATTCCCTTAACCCCAATGGCACATATATTTTGGATACTACCTCATCAAAACATCCAATTGGCTCACCGGCACTTGGCTGCCCTTTTGAAAATTGCGGATTTCGCACCCAAAGTATTTAATTGGCAAAAGTTTCAGAGCATCAATAATGATATGATATATGCTGTGGCCGCGATTCACTTTGATATACAAATCAAATGTATTTTTGCGGCATTGCGCAATGTTTAAACTTGATGGTCGACTCGACATTTTAGTCTATTTTCATATGTAAGTTTTACCTGGGAGACATTTGCATATATACTTCTACTCGGTAATTATATAGTACGTGCGTAGCTTCTCCCGCCATCTGGTTCTGTTTATCCAGGTTATTTCTATTTTAATTTAACCATGCTCGGTGACTATTTTCTTTTAAAATTATTACTGCGAAAAGTGATTGGTTGTCACTGATGCTTACACCTGAGCTATTGCATTGTTTTTACGCTGTGCATGTTTTTTTTTTCCTGTTTACGCCATACAAAGACAACATCCCTGTTTCTTCTAATGCTGTAATAAAAATTGCACTTCTAACCTTAATGCCCACGCTAAGGTTCTTCATTGTCCAAAACTTCAAAAATTGTATTTGAGCAATCTTGTTTCTATTCATAGTAATGAGCTCACGCATATCACTGATAAAAATCATCGAGATGTCTTGATCTTTTTTTTTTGTAACAAACCCAATTCTGTTGTAGATACTGGCCATTTTGAATGGTACTCACTGCGCAGTCTCCGGTAAACTACCATTCGAGTACAAACGGTATCCTTCATATGAGCGATTATACTGACTCTTTGCTGGATATTGCTAGACAATGCATTCCTAGTAAAACTGTCACAAAAAGACCTAGTGATTTGCCGCGGTACGATGTCACTTCAAGATGCCTTAAGCTGGGTACAGGCCTACAAGAAGCTTAGGAGCACAGTCGTCAATATTACCGAATATTCAAGCAACTTCGTCGCAAATATCAGGTACATCCTAAAAATGCTGAGGAACAGTATAATCTAACCGTGTCACTTTTTAACTTCGGTACTAAAAACAGAACCTGGTGGTTTATTGCACAATCTTTTTTAATCATAACCATTATCCCCCCCCCCCCCTGGTACATAATGATGACTACGTAACGGACAACTTTTCCGAAGCTAAGCTGTTCGATCCCTCTTTCATACGTCCACGTAAAATGGACTCTCTTTACCTACCTTATCTCTTCTGAACGTACAGCCTTCCACTGGTACCATGTACAGCATCTATACTGTTGAGACCGAAGTTAATAAATATCATTGATGTGTCAAAGGCCACAGGTCCTGACTAAATAAGCCCTAGATCATTGAAAGAAACTGCATCATCTGCATGAAGCCGTGTGCAGGACTTGTAGTCAAAGTTGAAATCAAAATTACTTTCTTTCCCTTTGAAGAGAGATAACGCAATACTTTTACATAAACAGCTGTACAATACGAAGCATGCATGTGAATTTCCCGCCGCAACTGCACTCCTAGTTATCTTAATAACCATAGTATTGCTCGCGCGACACGAGCCGCTTTCTGTGCAGGGAAGCCAAACATTACTACCATTTTGGAATAAAGAATATATAGTACAGGCAGATGGAAATTTATTCCTGTAACTAATAAAAGAAGCATTAAATGAATATGACTTTGGTATTTGTAAACTTTAATTTCTCTAAAAAACACTAATTTTGTGAGAAAGGGGTATCTGGCCCTGTCTGTGATAGCGATATGCCTGTGTCTCATCTGTGATTGACGGGCGTGAACCCCGTGGTTTGTGGCCGGAAATTGATATGCATGCCTCGTATTGCTCTGTGAAAAGTATAGACCTACATCTTTTCTGAACGGTGTGAGCAAAGATATGGAATAAATTATGGTTACAGTTGTGTTCAATTTCTTTCATGATATTCTTGTTCTGATCTCACACCAGTTTGGGTTTATTCCGGGAGATAATACTATTAACCATCTTTTGTCCCTTTACCACGATCGTTCCATATCTGGTGAGCTATGCAAACATGCGACTCGTCTCATACGTGAGCGAAGCTGTACTGTGCCTGGCACCATAAACCTGAGTAAATGGTATATCTGGGGAATAACTGTTCTGTTTTCGCAGTTACTTGTCAGACAGACAACAACGTGTGCTCATAAAGGTCAAAGCTCCAACTGTTGATTCTAGGGTCCTTCAAGGCTCTGTCCCTGGTCATGTCTAATTTCTCACTTTTTGCAAATGATATCGCAGATGTTTGAAATTGCAATATTACACTGTTTGCTGACGATACGGTTAATTATCTGACTGTCGATTATCTGCAATCAGCGACTGATATATTGAATACCGATTTATCATCGATTGATCATTGGTCCAAAGAATGTCTGATCCCATGGCTTGTTTCCTTCAATGCTCTCAAAACTCATAGTACTACTGTGTCACGCGAGGCTCAGAACTAAAGAGAATCACTGCTTCGATAGCCACCTGTCTGGACCAAGTTCATTTCCAATATACCCACTTTTATTCGAGGGTCTCGTGTCCTGCCACCTATTTCCACTTGTGATGACTAGTTTGCCTCGGGTATTCTCTTTCGTTGCAAAAAGACACATCATATACCATATTCGTTTGTGAATTTAAAAACATGCTGACTTCGAAAATTTTAGAGAATCGTAAAATCAAGCCAATTGGGACGCCTGTTTTAATTCGGAAAAAAATAATGCTTGCTGTGATCATTGGACTACATCACTTGTTGATGTTGCGAAAAATAAACGATACCAAGTTAATATATCACAGTACGACCATTGGACTTACCATGGTTTATACCCTCACTCTATCGCGCAGGGCGAAAAGTTCGTGCGAACTAGAAAAGAAGATTTGCTTCACAGCAAATCTGTCTGGATGCCTTCAAAATGAGAACAGTTTGAAATTATACACTTTGCCATTGTTCAACACAATCTAAATTTTGTGTATTAGCCTAATTTTCATAAAGTAGAATGCTCAGCTTTGGGTTTTGGTTCAAGGTATGTGGCCATGTCCCAAACGTATAAAGTGATGTTTGAATGAAACTACAAACCATAATAGTTTTGAAGCTATTCATAATTTTAAATTTGTGTATTTGCCTAATTTGCATGAATTATAAGCCTAGAAGAACTTTGGTGTATTGTTCATTGGATGGGGCTATGCCAGAAACCCATAAATTGAAGCTATTAAAGATTTACATTTTGCATATTCACCTAAGTTGCATAAATAAAAATCCTACAACTTTGGTTCATGGTTCATTGGATGCGGCTTTGCCACAAAACTACAGATTGAAGTTGGAATGGCATCTTTATCTACAATAGTTTTTAAAATAGTTATTAGACTTTTAGATTTTTCAATGCCCCTTATTAGCGTAATTTGGAATTCTACAACTATACTGCCCATTATAGTGGCAAGAGTCACAAAGGTATACATGCACATTGAAATTTTGGGTCCATCTACAATAATTTGGAAGATATGGCGCTTTTAAAATTTTTGTTGCCTCTAAAAAATTGCATAATTTTAAACATCATGACTGTTCCAAATGAGGTTTACAATTTCACTGGTTATGTCAGTCACCATGGCAAGTTTCGAGGGGTTTGGAAAAATAGCTTCTGAAAAAAAACCTCTGGACCAACTTGGTCATAAAGAAAGAAAGAAAGAAAGAAATAAAGAAAGAAAGAAAGAAAGAAAGAAAGAAAGAAAGAAAGAAAGAAAGAAAGATAGTGGCCTTTTTTTCCTTTGCTACTTTATCTGAGATGAAAGACCACCTGTCCTATGTGACCACTTTTGTAATGCATTCATTGATTAGGGATGGTTTTAAATTGCAAGTACCACTGTACAGTGAACTCTCTCTACAGTGAACACCCTCACGACCAGAGAAAAGTGCCCACTCCTAGGAGGGTCAGCCTTTCTGGGCAGTATTGATGAGTATATGTGCATGGGCAGTGTACACATATTATAATTTAGATGGATGTGTATACATGCAATACAAAACTGTTCCTTTTTCCGTTATTACATAAACAAATTTTAACAGAAGCTGTCAAGCAACTACATAAACATGTACCTGTGAACCAGACAAAATTATACAGTCTCAGTATTGGCTATGAAGAATAGGCTTCATCTGACTGGTAACAAGAAAACAAAAATAGGAAAGTGTCCCCTGAGATGACACAAATATTTGCACTTCTCTGGTCTGGCTGACTCAGCTCTGTATGTTGTCTATTTTTTAAGAGAGGGTACACTCAGTCTTGTTATGCCTAGAAGTCCAGAGCTGTGAGTTCCCTTGGGACTGAGCTCAGCAGACTGACATTGCTTCAGGCAAAAACAGACCAGCTAGTACACCAGTGGAAGCAAAAGCCTGCCTGGTACATATGGCAGCATGCAGTCAATATGTTCCTGAATGAACAGAAAAAGATATTCTATATTTTATTGGTTCCCCCCCACCCCACCCACCCCACACCACGCCAGAATTTGCTACAAGACCCAAACCTTCCAAACCGTGCACTCAGCATGCATGGACAGAAAGCTGTGAGAAAGGTTCAAGCTAATTAAGTATGAATGCGAAATGGTTGCCTGGCACCATACAGGTCATACAGCAGGCAGTTGAAAGCCTGCATTTGTATGGGGGAGAAATTTGGTGAATTTGGCATGCATTTAAATTCCCAAAGTTTTGTTTGTGTACTAGTGGATTTGCCAGTTGTCTCAAACCTATATGTGTAAGTTAGAACTTTGTGTCTATCTGCAATAGTTTGGAAGATATGGAGCTTTTAAAATTCTAAGTGCCCCTAATTTGCCTAATTTTAAACATCATAACTATTCCAAGTCAGGTGCCTAATTCCCCTGGTGGGTAAGTCACCATGGCATGTTTGGTGGTTTTTGGAAAAGTAGGGTCCTAGGAAAACTCCAGACAAATCTGGTCGTAAAGAAAAAAGAAAGAAAGAATGAAAGAAAGAAAGAAAGCAAGCAAGCAAGCAACCAAGCAAGCAAGAAAGCAAGCAAGCAAGCAAGAAAGAAAGAAAGAAAGAAAGAAAGCAAGCAAGCAAGCAAGCAAGAAAGAAAGAAGGCAGGAGGCAGGCAGGAAAGAAAGAAAGAAAGAAAGAAAGAAAGAAAGAAAGAAAGAAAGAAAGAAAGAAAGAAAGAAAGAAAGAAAGAAAAAAGAATTCTTAGAAAAAACAAAATGTCTGGGTTTGCAGCCAGACATAAAAAAAAGAAAAAAAGGAGGGATAGGGAAGAGGGGGAGAGAGAGAGAGAGAGAGAGAGAGAGAGAGAGAGAGAGAGAGAGAGAGAGAGAGAGAGAGAGAGAGAGAGAGAGAGAGACCCCCTGTCATCACATC
Organism: Hermodice carunculata; assembly: GCA_964020975.1. Lineage (NCBI taxonomy): Eukaryota > Metazoa > Annelida > Polychaeta > Eunicida > Amphinomidae > Hermodice > Hermodice carunculata. The sequence continues at coordinate 78,498,520 of OZ026625.1, read as the reverse complement.
TTTCAAATTATCGTAGCAGAATAATTTACACATACAGGTCCCTATTCAGGGTGATGCCTCTTTAGCACACCCAGGGTCCTTGACAACTGGACAGGCACCCTGAGCCACCAGCCACATACAAAAATGGCCTAACACTTATCCAAGCAGGAAAATGTGACCAACCTGCCTCACATCTTCTTACACACACACAGCTGCCCAAACATGCATGTCCAGTGATAAGGCAGACCCCATGGGGCTCAGTTAAAAGCACTGTAGGCAGGCTTGCATATTCAGTCGACCCTGTCTAAAACCTGACCTTCAGCCAATCAGTTGTGAGCAGAACTGTTCTGTAGCCACACTGGACCCAAACATGGGGTTCCCTTAACAGGGGTTGCATGGTGATAATGAGTTTTTTTTTACACAAACAGTATTGAGTGATGATTGTTCCATTAAATACTCTAACATGTGAATCTGATTTGACATCATGTATAATTCATGATTCCAGTGTAAATTACTTTGTTTCAATGTTACAAAAAAATTATATTCAATACGATGTGCCCCATTTTCACCCTTCCACACGCATATATTCAGACAATTAACACGACGAAAAAGCTTCAAACTTGCCACATTTAGTTGCACTTCTAGAACTTTTGCTCACTGCTCATTGACAGATGTCTCAAACCTATACGTGTAAGTTAGAACTTTGTGTCTATCTGCCATAGTTTGGAAAATATGGAGCTTTTAAAATTTGAATTGCCCCTAATTTGCAAAATTTTAAACATCATGACTATTCAAAGTCAGGTGCCTAATTTCACTGGTATGTCAGTCACCATGGCAAGTTTGGTGGTTTTCGGAAAAGTAGGATCCGAGATAAACTCTGGACAAATCTGGTTGTAAAAAAGAAAGAAAGAAAGAAAGAAAGAAAGACAGAAAGAAAGACAGAAAGAAAGAAAGAAAGAAAGAAAGAAAGAAAGAAAGAAAGAAAGAAAGAAAGAAAGAAAGAAAGAAAGAAAGGAAGAAAGAAAGAATTTCCTTAGAAAAACAAAATGTCTGGGTTGGTACCCAGACATAATAATAATGCTACAGGGAACAAATATCACATACACTTGTGGAATTTCTGCAACACTGGCTGCAATGAATACCACGAACAGTTAAAGGCAGCAGAAGAAACCCACATAACAGACTAGGGGCCTCACCATGCTCATTGAAAAACGCAAGTCAAAAGAATAAAGCTTGGTGGCGCACTGTCAAATATTTCCTGAATTGTAATCAACCCTCGGATATTCCCCCATTGCTCCATGATAATTGTCATATTACCAATGACCTATCTAAAGCGGAAATTCCCAACAAGTTTTTCGTCGACCAGAGTTACATCGACAGATCCAGCGCAGGTACACTACCAGCCATAAATCCACCAGAAGTGTTTCTGAGCTCAATCCAGATCAATCGAGAACAAGTTATGGATATCTTAAAAAACGCTTGATATCACAAAGACTGCGGGTCCAGAGGGAGTCAGTGCCATTTAGCTGGGGGAGGGGGGCGCCATTTATTTGGATTCCTTAACAGGTCTGTTCAATCTGTCATTGCGTTAGAAAATATTTCCTATTTCCTGGAAACAGGTCCATGTCATTCCTCTACACAAAAAGGTGATACAGACTTATGTAATAATTATCGGTAGTGCTCACTCTTTAGTTGTGTTGGGTAAGTTATGGAAAAAGTAGTTTTTTCAGTACGTGTTTAACTTCTCCAGAGATAATCTACTTTTGTGTTCTAAACAGCCCAGGTTTATGTCTGGTGATTCAACTGTAAACCATTTTCTATCCCTCTATCATAAACTTTCTCTTGCTGTAGACCTATAAAAGGAGATTCGAGTAGTCGTTTTGGACATAAGTAAAGCATTTGACCGAATTTTGCACCAAAGTTTGTTACTTAAATTAGAGCGTAGCGGAATATCACAATCCTTACTTAATTTCTAATCATCATCAACGAATTGTTATCAATGGTAAAGCCACTAATTGGAGTATTGTTAATGCTGGCGTCGCTCAAGGCTCTGTAGTCAGCCCTTTGCTATTTGTTAAGTTTATTTATAAATGGTATCGTGAAAATTCTTTAATCTGAAATCAAACTGTTTGCTGATGATACATCTTTATATCCTACTGTTATGAATCCCCACCAAACCGCTGATACGTTAAATGCAGACCTGGTTTCTGTTGACTCTTGGTCCACGGATTGGTTGGTGAAGTTTAACGGCCTGAAAATGGATGCCATGTTAATGTCTCGGAACAGAAATCAAGTCGATCACCCTCCCTTAAGTTCCCAAATTCTTCATTTACCACATGTTGACCAACACAAACAGCTGGGGATAGTACTACGATCTGACCTCCGAGGCAAGGATCATATAAATATTATCATTTCTAAAGCTATCAAGCAACTTAATATCATGAAAAGTATATAGGATAAATTGGATAAAAAATCCCCAGAAATTATATGCAAATCAATAATTCGACCGCTCAAGGAATATGGTTGTGCGGTCTGGGATGGCTGCACGCACATTGACTCACAAAGATTAGAAACTGTTCAGCTGGCTCTTCCTCCTGTCATTTCCGGTGCCATGCTAACCACCCCAAGCGACAAATTAGAACTACATGAAGAAACGGGTCTCCAGAGTTTGGCTAAACGTAGAGAAATAAACAAGTTAATTTAAATGTGTAAAATTACCCGTAAATTAGCTCTAGACACCTATATGAAATCATTCATTCCAACCAAAACTAGGACATATACAACAAAAGGCAAGCTGGTAACCCTACTCACGCTAGAGCAATGGCAGACTTATCAAGCAGCACTTTCTTCCTCAGCACATCAAAACAGACAAACATACAAGAAAAGAAAAAAAAAGAAAGAAAAAAAGGAAAAAGAATCCTGGCAGTTTAAGAATATACTGTGAAACTAAACGCTTCCAGCGCGGTGCTGTAACGTAAATTGCATTTAGAAAGATAAGCGCCGCCAGGCTTTTTGACAAACATGACAAACATTGTATATACACGTGACAATTATACATTTTGTATTGTCATGGAATAAAATATGTTTAAACCAAGTTGAAAGATACGATTGCTTCGGTGTCTTGATTGTGTGTATGTTTTCACAGGATACACACACGCACATAAATGTAAAATCCAAAGGGACAACACAGCTTTAAGAGTTATGGGAACTCTTCCTGTCGTTGTGTTCTGTGTACTGCTGCAATAAAAATAGGCCAACAGTCCACCAATACAGAACAAAGGGTCGTAGACAGTCACTTGCACATGCCCCGATCTGGTGGTCTTGCAGAATTGTATTCAATATATGGACATGTCATGATTATTTGTGTCCAAGAAGTAAATGTCGTCTTAATAACACTCCATCTAGAGACAATATAAATGAAAACCTGAGCAGTAAGCAGTTTTTAGTGCCGAAATAAACGCTTAGCGACTGTTGATGATTAATTTAACATATTTATGACACACACACACACACCAACTACATGAATGAAATGTTGTGTTTCCATTCTGCTGTTTAATTTAAAGGGTAATTTCTGGAGAATTGCGCAGCAAATTGTGATGTGGTACCAGTGAAGTTGTGCCTGCATATTGATGAAAACATATTAAAATATCTTAAATGATATAATGCATGATCCGAAGCAGTATTTGAAATTATGCATTTTTGTCCTAGGCAAGTGAAATAAATGACAGGCGAGTCAAGCTTCCCAAGTTTTTTTTTTTCAATCCCAATTTTGCATGTATTTCAATCAGAGTAACATTCATTTAACCAAACTGCCTTTTTCCAGACAAGTGAACAAATTTCTAATTTAAATTACTACTGAGAATTATGTACGCGACCAGGCCCAGGTTGTAGCATTCAAGCCAAGGTTATTGCTGGCAACATGTAAAGCTGCCAGTGAATAACAAGTTCACCGAGTTCACACATGCCTCATAATGTACTACTCACCACAGGTAGCCATCATTAAACATTCCTATTTCTTCAATTTCGCAACATAGTAGTTCTAACAATGTAGTTCAGAGCATGCTGACTGCATCTAAAACTGCAGTCGCTATGCTTGCTGAAATAAAGCTGACGTTATTATTACCTCAGCAACTGACTTGTCAGTCAACTGTTGTTATGTGGTGGGTCTTTGTCCTCGCCCCCCCGTCTGTTTCGCCGCCTACAATTGACATTTTCGACTTCCTCTCCAAACCCATTGGTGGGATCCTCTTCAAGCGCATTGTGGATTTAGCTTGGGCAAATCTCTGCGATGTTTGCTCGAATAGTAACGCTCCATTGAATTTTGGACTGTTTGTTTGTTTGTTTGTTTTTTTCAAGCGACAGGAGGCTGGCAAAGCCTTGAATAACATCTCCCAAACCATCTTGTCAATTACTTTAAAACTTACGTAGGGATAGGGGGGGGGGGGGACTTACATCTTAATTTATAATTACTGCGCGTTTCTTGAATCCGTTCCCAAAATTGACACTCATTTTGTGCTGGAGCTTGGCGAAGTGTATAATCTTGTGGCAAGATCATATATATTTGTTCACCATGGAGTAATGCCGTAGATCCCTGATTTCTACGGATGTGTTGAATTTGGGTACTTTCCGGGTAATGCATACATTTTTGTTGATTAAAATAAAATGTAGGTGGAAGGAGACTGCAAAGGTAATTCTCATTTTCCACTTCTTCTGTAATACTGTCATCAAGATTAATTTCAAACCGGATGAAGTCATGCTTTGGGTAAGTCTGTAACACACTGTTTGAATGTCGTGCTCCAGTGATTGTGGAACTTTCGTAATTATAATGATAATGATAATGATGATGATAATAATAACAATAATAATAATGATAATAATAATGATAATAATAATAATAATAATAATAATAATAATAATAATAATAATAATAATAATAATAATAATGATACTAATAATAATAACGATAATAATAATATCATTATTATTATCACTATTATAAATAATAATAATAATAATAATAATAATAATAATAATAATAATAATGATGATGATGATAATAATGATAATAATAATATCATTATTATTATCACTATTATTATTTTATGATAATAATAATAATAATAATGATGATGATGATAATAATGATAATAATAATATCATTATTATTATCACTATTATTATTATTATTATTATTATTATTATTATTATTATTATTATTATTATTATTATAATTATTATTATTATTATTATTATTATTATTATTATTATTATTATTATTATTATCATTATTATTATTATTATTATTTTTATTATTTTGGTAATAAAAATCTTCAAAAGTGCTCTATCAGTTGCTTTGAAATTGCACAGGAAAACTTTTGGGAACCCTTAGACCTCAATTCATTTATCAGGTAGCGTTTTGATTATTTGTATAATTTAACCAATCGCTGCCTGCCTGCACTTTTATTTTTATTTATTTATTTATTTATTTATTTATTTATTTATTTATTTATTTATTTATTTATTTATTTATTTATTTATTTATTTATTTATTTATTTATTTATTTATTTATTTATTTATTCATTCATTCATTCATTCATTCATTCATTCATTCATTCATTCATTTATTTATTTATTTATTTATTTCATATTTTATTCTATTATTATTATTATAATAATGATAATAATAATAATAATAATAATAATAATAATAATAATAATTATTATTATTATTATTATTATTATTATTATTATTATTATTATTATTATTATTATTATTATTATGCAGAGACGTCACAATACTTGGTTTATGGGTCGGAAGATTGTATGTTATTCATTCTCTTCCTCTGCAGTCTACGAACAAGGGTAGTTTGTGTACATATCGCGTAACGATATGCCATGAATTTTGCAAATCAGGGTAAGACGTAAGCACGTGCACACAAAGCCTTCTCAATCACCTGCAAACGCAGCCGGAATCTTCTGTTACTGGGTGTCGACCAACGCGTTCCAATCGGCGATGGATTCCAATTTGATTTTGTATTTGCTTAAATCCAAGGGAAAAAAGGCAGCATACCGGACTTTGTTGGCCGATAGACAATGAAGTATGCTGCAGATTGCAGGATTGTGTAGCGCGCCATATTAACAAGCATCTTAAGTACAAATCCACACTTGCAGTGAGGTCTGTGAAGGCATCCTTGATGTACCAAATAAATTTGCAATCATTTGACATGTACCGGAAAGATGCCTTGTTTGCGGCAAACAAGCATTGTTCGTGACTCTTGTAACTTGTTTCAATTGATTCTCTCTTCATAACACAATGCACAATCTTCTCAAATGCCTAATTAGTATTTGCCAATTTGCAATCACTATCAGCCAATAGCGGAAGTGTAGGTAATGTTGATGTCTCTAAACTGTAAGGAAAAGTTGTTTATCCTGTGTCAGATTTTCCTTGCAGTAATCAGTCTCAGGGCCAATTTGCAAATCAATTGCATTTGAGCCACAATAGCAAAGAACCGTTAATGGTTTAAAAGTAAACGGAAGTGATTTATCTAGATTAGGCAAGAGAGACCCTCGTGGCTTCCTTTACAGGTCTTCATAAGCGGAACTACGTAATTTTATTGGAAAACGCTAATCTGGAATAATTGAATTAGGATGTCCCTTGCCACAGCCGACACCGGATAGGTGTTCTATACTGAAGATGCCAGTTATTTTGTACTTGGGACAACGGTAACACATCAGTGCACTGCAGTTAATGAAACGGCGCTCAATTTCACTTTTAATTGTGCATAGTGGCATAACGGCTGCAGCACAACATGCAAAATAAGCCTTCAATGTAAAACCAGTCTCATGCAGTTAGAAATCGCTTTCATTTTACATAAATACATGGAAAAGACATTTCTCCATTTAATTTTATATTTTGTGCTTTATTTTTATTGGGAATATTATAGTTGGGAACTGTTCAGTTTCATGCAACCAAATGGATATCCTGTAAAATGTTATCACTTCACTTTTAGCGATGAGCGTCCAAGGCACCCTGTTGGAAATTGTGAAATTTTGACCAGCCGAAAAGGCTCTTCAGAAATCAATGTGCGCGTAGTGTACAAAAGATTCGTTCAAGCTTTGCACATTGAACTTAATCGATTAATAATTTGGGTCTATTCAATTTCTTTGCACTCGTCTCAGATACAAATTTTGTCGAAAAATCCAAGCAGTATTGGGATAAACAGTGGGGCTGTGGCTAAATAGCACTGGTATGAAAGGGAGAGTTCCAAACGCTCCGTTTGATGAGCGTTGATATGAATAACTTGTTTCATTTCAAACTTCCCAGAATGAATGTGCTAGAGCAGGCGCGTGAGTTTGTGTTGTAAAAAGGATATATTTTAGTAATACGTCTACTGTAGAAATTTGATAGTATGAAAAGTTACCTTGAATGGAAGCGGAGCACTAGAGAGAACCATAAAAAGTAGTTATGGAGCGAGTGAAAAATAGCTGAGGATGCAACGGGTTGTGTTTTGTGTGCAGGTGAAGCGAGGGGCATGTGCTAAACTGGTGAATTATCCGTATATAAGCCTATATCATTGTGATTCTGCCAAGGATAAACACCATGTGATTTATAACATGGAAAAATTAAAAAAAATAAAATAAATAAAGATAAAGTGGAAGTGATGTCGTTATTAGAGAAAGTATTTCGATACTAACCCCAACAAATGTTGCCCTCAACTTAATTATGCGATTGTTTCAGTTTCAAATCCCTTGTGAAAATGTCTCTCATTCGGGCATCTTTATGTCTACATTGCTACTAAAAAAAGATTCAGATCACGAGACTTCCCCATGATGTTTTTGGCGTAATACATCAAGAGCGTCAAGAGGACAGCTGTTGACTCCGTGTAATCTTTATCAAAAAATGAGTTCCACTGAAACTAATGCTGAATGATAATATTTATAAACATAGATGAGTGGACAGATATACAACTTGAAAGGGTCCGAATGAAATTAAAATTCAGCAAAATATTTCTAAATCTATATTTTGTACTTGCTACACATTAACCTTCTTAAAGATCCATTTTGAAAGGTCCGTACAAACGTCAACATTCTCACTAAACATTGGTCTTTATCGTAATGGTTTATTACAAGGGCATGCCATCCAGCATTTGTATAAGCTTTCATTTGGAAGGAAGCCGAGTATAGTTTTCGGACCTGTGAGCTTTCTGGATCGGCCTCAACACCATCATGTACAATTTTTCGAATGAATATCGCCCCATTTGTCAATATCACATTTCTTTGGATTTCAAAATGTGAACCTTAAAATTTGGATAATCAAGGCCGTCAACAGAAACCAGATGAATGTTTGCTTGCTTTTATCATTTCTACAGAGTATTTTGAATGAAATTTCCAGAACACCTAAACGATGCGACTCAAACCCTAGTCAACACAATTCTTCATATCTTTCGTCCGTATCTAAAGCCGAATGAAGTGTTGCGATAATTTATATAATATAGCCAATGAAGTGAAAATGAGATGGGTCCACGATAAATAAACAATGCATAAGAATGCGATCCTGAGTCGAAAAGTAAATATATGGCCAGCCGCTCAGGCAATCGATACATGTATCTGGAATGCCATCTGTCCGGAAATCCAATATTGATTTGGCTGTTTTTAAACTTTTGTATACTTATGTTGTTAAAGCTAATAACAATCACCCTGGTACATGAACTGAACATAAATCACGGACGAAACTCGGTGCCGGTTTACAGCACCAAGGCCATGTTAGCTGAAAATAAACGAATGAACACAGTTGGGCCATTCTGCTGAAAAATTACCAGTGAAACAGTGCACCTAGGGACAATTTTTGGCACTTCATTTTATTTATTATAATTCTTTTCTTCAAATTTGCAGATACATTAGTGTCAAACTCTTGCTATTAAAATAAAATATATACATACATATAAATTGTGTCTGATTCGCCAAATCAAGATTGAAGTAAAGAATTTAAGTGCCATTTTTCCAACCACCTATTTGTGAACCTATGCTTTAATGCCAGTTGATGAATATGGCTAAAGATCAGAGACAATAGAATAAAAAAATATGTATATTTGATAAAACACAGATTTATATAAATTAAACATTGAACTCCAAACCAAAATACTCAGCCAAGTATTTCTTTCTTATTTGTACTGACGATAAGGTAAATGTATCAGACCTCACTAAATATGAGTATTTTGCTTAACCCATGTTAAGCGCTGCCCAGCTGAAACATTAAAACCTATTTGGTGGTCCCCCCACATTCGATTTGAGGAGAAAAATTGTTTGTGACAAAATACTAAAGGTTTGCCCTGAGTTCGACTTTTGAGGGTATTTGTTTTGATAAATTATACATAGTTTTGCTAATATAGCTGTATAATGTATATGTTTTGCATGATATTTTTATAAAGTATTTATAAGCACCACTTATCTTTTTCTTCCCTCCCCCCCCCCCCCCGTTAGTGAACACGGTATCCGCTGGAGTGCAGCTCTGCCCCACAGTGGAATGGAAGTTATTTAATTGAAAGAAGGTAAAGAGATAGAATGGAAGAGCGAAATAGCAAAAGAAAGACAAAATAAAAAAAAAAACTTTTATTATATCAAAGTAATAATTTAATTTGCACAAGTCACTTCAAATCCGAGGAAAGGAATTCTCCCTAAATAATGTGTATACAATACCCATAACAAGTGCAAAATTGGAAACATTGGAGGTCAAATAATGCGTGCATTGGTCTACAGCATAAAATGCATGCGTATATAATGCCACAATGCGGGTATAAAAAGGAACTGTAATTAATAGTATTAAAAACAGGCATTGTGCTAAACCAATTGATTCAAACTTGCAGTGGCACACTTCTGGATACCCATAGTCCCTAATTTGCTTATCAGGTGGCACTGCGAATTTTTCTTTTATGATCTTTTGAGCATTGTCACTATTTTTAACTTCTTCTAAAAAGGACACTTAAGTCAATCTTCAAACTCTGTGGGAATGTTCCTACGTTTCATCACTACATAGTGCTACTGGCATTTCCATAATGTATAACATCCACTGTAAATGACTTAGTTCCGATGTCGTCATCTTACATTATGGCCTTCTTCCTCCTCCATTTTAGCCTGACCGGAAATGTAAAATTTTTGACCTATCTTAAAAAGTTGGCTCTCAATCTGCTTAACTTACCTTCGGATTTTGTTTTGGAATTATAAGAGCCTTTGCTTGTTGGTGTGACGTCGCAACCATGCATGGGAATACAAGAAAGGTTCAATCGGAGTGCCATTGGGCGATTGGTATAAGCAGCTGTGCTATTAGTCCTACTCCCGAAACACTTACTTGGATAATATACAGACAGTTGTCTTATCTGTCCCATGAATTTCTGAAATGTCAGAGGCCCTTTGACTCACTGTGTGAACTTTTACATCTTTGAAGCGACAGATATATTGATCTTTCTGCCGTACATGTAGCTGTGTCCAATATATCACATGATATTCCTGCGCAACTGAAACGTGATGCAAGGGCAAGCTTTGACAAATGAACCATTTTGCAATATGACAAAACGGCAGGAAGACACGTTATTGAACTTATCCTGTTTCGCTGATGATAAATTCTGACCCTTCAGATATACCCGATATCTTTCCAAGGAACCTAGTTTTGTACTTCCCAAAGGTACGAAATAACAAATTACCTTATATGTTCCTTTTACTAGATAAAACTTTGGTCGCCTAGTATTCTCTTTGAAGTTTACATCATAGCAGAAAAAGCCGGATTGTGTCCTAAAAAACTAAATAATGTTTCCATTTTTCCCTTTAATTTATGAATGTGTAATCGCTCGCTCCCTTTTGCTGCTATATAACATACCTTACGGTTATGTGAAATATATACTATTCATTAAATGTATTATATTGTGCCCGGTAAAATGTGTAAGTCATGTTGAATTTTTGGCTCCAGTAAAAACATCATAGCTGCGTGTCCAAACTAGAAAAAAACACACACACACACAAACACAAAAAAAAGAAACAAAAAAAAAAAAAAAAAAAAAAAAAACACCAAAGAAAAGAAAAGAAAAGAATCCCCCAAAAAACAACTAACAAACAAATAAACAAGAAACGAAATAAATAAATAAAAAAATAAAAAAATAAATAAATAAATAAATAAATAAATAAATAAATAAATAAAGAGCCATGCGCATTTCAATTATATAGCTTTTTCCCTAATTGTACATCGTGTAGGCTGATAAAGGAATTAGGCCGGTATCACGCATAGGTTGATAAAACATTAAGGCAAGAAAAAGTGGTAAGTTTTAAATTAAAGTGTTTTTTAATTTTAATTTTAATTTTTTTTATTTATTTATTTTTTTTTTTATGTGGCATGTTTACAACAAATAACAGTTACCAACTGATGTAGATCTTAGAATGATGATCCTAAAGTATATCACCTCTTATGTACACATGTATGCCAATTATAACTGTCCCTACGTATAAAATCTTAAGATACAATTTACCAACTCAAAGCTCCAAATTAAAAAAATGGGTACATGTACTTTCTTAAATGGCACAGGATGTATCTTGCTTAGCTTGTTTGTTTGGATTGGTTTGCTTTTGGCGTGTTTTTGCTTTGCTTGTATTTTTATAGTTCAATATTGTTTGTTTCTTTTCTTCTGTGTTATTTTGTTTTATTTTTGTTTCTGTACACAATTTTAATTCGAAAAGGTCTGTATGGGAATATGTGTGTGTTGATGTAAAAGCATAGCAACTTCTAGCTTAAAGTAAACAGTAATTGGTTGCTACGTAACACTTACTTCCGACTTGAAAGGAAAACGACAGCAAGTTATACTTATTCTTTAATTTCCTCACGTAAACCTTCACCAGTTATGAGTGGCCACGAATATGTCATAACCAAATTTCACGAAGAACGAAGACGTTAGTCCAACCAAGATAAACAATTCAGGTGCTTTGCAGACTCGTTTGAGTGGCGATCAGCTTCCGCCCAGGAGAAAAGACAAAGAAAAGCTGTTCTTTGGTCGTGCTTGGGTTTGGTCAGGCCTTCTCTCTGTGAGCCTGCCTTGTTAATCATCGTGTGATACTCTACCCAGTCTATTCATCTGTGGACCTTAAACGAACTAAGATGTGAATGCTTCGGTCAGATGACATGCAACAACACTAGAAATAAAGCGTTTTTTCATTTAAAAACATACAAGCCGATAAGAAACAACTTATATAAACATAAAGCTACACTCTGATATGACGATAGAAACATTCACCCTGTCAGTGCTAGGGAGTACCCTTAGTCAACAATTCACAGGGCGCCTTTTTGGAGTAAATGTAAGTTTTCTTATCTTTATCCTCTGGATCTATGTAAACCTAGATATGCTTGATCCTTAACGAAAGATCTTTCTAATGCAGAAGTTGATCCGGAATGATTTCATTGAGTCACAGCAGTTGGACCGTTTTGGCGAAAAGTTGATAAGCAGTTGAATAATTTAATGCAATGTTTACAATAGGGCAAATGCACGGTATTTTTTTTCTTCATTTTTTGGGGGGGGGGTGTTTTTTAATTTTTTTTTATATATTTTTTTTGTTTTTTTTGTTTTTTGTTTGTTGTTTTTATTTCATCTATTCTTTTAAGTTGTTGACCACATTCACGTCATTGAGTAGGGATGTAAAATTTTTGGTCAAGCTTCAATATATTTTTTTTAGTTTTCAAGTAAAAAACTTAAATTTTTCTAAAAGCGTTTGGCCATTGGCTTGAAAATTGCAGATAGGAGCATCCGGGTATCTCAAGATGTTTATTTGTTTTTTCAGTATTGCCACATTAAAAACATACTTCTTTATTTCAGTGTTTTTCCAACTACATTTTTTGGCGTCCCTAGTATTTTCTGATTAGGAGAAAACAAAACATTTATGAATAACAGGATGGTTCCACAAGAATAATGCCAGTTTGGTTAATGTTGGAAATGTATAAAAGTGTAATTAACATTAGCTGATAATTTCATCCCGCCTAGTCCAATAACTATGTTTACCTGTCAAAACTTATGAAACTGGCTTTTCATAAAATATAAAATATCGAATGCAAATTCAAGTTAAATTTAACAATTTGGAAATATGCAAGTACAGCAATTAACTCATTCCACCCTAGTGACTCTTTTCCCCGCTAGACTTCAAAAGGTTAGTAAGTAAGTAAGTAAGTAAGTAAGACCATGAATCTGGAACATTTTTACAATCCAGAGTAGTTCGTTTTAAGTGGCTCGACTTAAGTCGCAGTTGGCACTAACAAAATTAAATGGTACCACTTGCGCAGGCAACTGTGCCTGTATCCAACCTCTAATGTTCATTCGGAGACAAGAAACGTAAAATCTACGTTTTTCCACCTAGGCTTTGCGTGTAATCGAACGGTGATTTTGCCATCACTTTCGGTGGTGGGCTTCAATCAAACTATTTTAACACCAGATGTGACAGATGGGAACTTAGTTGTCACGAGGAAAGCTTATATAGTACTTAGTGTCACATCTTGTATTTCAATTATTCAATACAACTTACTGTTAAGTTATCATATACGATATTCATTAACGTTTGATCGTCATATATGATTACCATGGACTGATGCGTGTATTATATGATGACTCAATATTTGTCATAAGCTTAATTTTCGTCTGAAAGATTTGGCACTATGTTGGCAATTGCAAGCCGCTAAACATATAAAACAGTTGTTTGTCTCTGACTTACGTTTTGTTATTAATAATTTATACGGCTAATTATAGTTTAGTTCCAAGATTGTCGGTGAAGTATTTTCTAGGTACAATTTTGTATTTGCAGACGAAAACAAAAGTGTCTTTAAAAAGCAAAATCGCTTAAAAGTTGAAAGTAGAAGCATGCTCATAATATTGATAAATGCCGAAAATTCCGCAAACCTCAAATTAAAAAACGTGGTTCAATTTTGTATCAATATGGCCAGCAGGAAATAAGACAGATACAGCCGGTGTCAATCACAATAGAAAGGGCACATCGGCCGGTTCATGTTTCTCCGCATTTACTCAATGCAGTTTGAGAGAAGGTAAATTGTTGCAGTGCTGCGAAAAAGGAAATTGCCAGTTGAAATGAATGGCCGTCTCAGGAGTCACAGATGGGTGGCAATGCCAGGTGGCAGACAATGAGAAGCATTTACTGTAGAAATCAAGTGCACCTTTTTTTCTGTTCGCTACCTCTTTCGGCGGACGAATATCTGAAGTTGTTTCTTTTATAATTGCACTAATACAAATTAGATCAATTTTAGCGTGACCTCACGGGGCAAAGAGGTGACAGCAAGATTGTTCTTCCATCCGAATGAATACTGCCAAGCAAACATTGGTATTTATTGTAAATAGAAAAGTTATCAACCCCAAATATGCAAGCCCAAGTATCGTTTGAACACGATTAAGTCCGATATTCTAAGAGCAAATTCAAAATGTGTCAAACCAATATAAGAGAAACCTGAGCTGAATCCTGTTCCGAATCAGAATCAAAATCATTTCATTTGGCATATAGATAACAAATTGTATAAGAGTATATGCAGCAAAATAGATAAGATAACATTGATTTGAAGCAATCTAAGCAGACCAAAATATGTCAGGAGACCTCAGCTAAGGATATTTTATGCGCTCTCACTGAGGCCACCTACAAAGCAGAGATGACTTTTTTACAACATTCACATTGCGGATCCAAAACGCTAATGCTGAAAAAAAAATACTATTAGTTACACACTGTTAGACTGGGTAATACAGCGAGCATCTCCCACGAAGGTAACTGGTATCACCCGAGGCGCCAGCCGAGGGTAATACGTGTTCCCTGAGTGGGAGATTCTCGCTGTATTACCCAGTCGACCAGTGTGTAATGAATTTATCCCATTTTTATGTAGTTTCTAACTTACTAGGGATCTTTCCAATCATAAATTGGGATCATTAGGGCCTCCGGTTCTGCCATTTTGTCGTCTGCGTTAACCTGCCAGAGCAGTTTTCACTTTAGCCGCTAGGTGTCGCATGGTATTCCTACAGTAATACCAACCCCATGTGGGTAATATCATAATTTCTATTCGGTGCGGCAGGTATTTCATGACTATTAACCAATCAGAAGCCTATAAACTACATAAAAATGGGATAATATACTTAGATTTTAACTTGTTTCCAGTGGAGCAATGGCTTCATGATTGTTGTATACATAACAGTTTGGTATGGTACAGTCGCATTGATATTTATTCATAAAATATGACTTACTAATGGGGTGGGGGGATATTTTGGAGTAAATGAGGAAGTAGTAGCGAATACAATTTTCAATGTTGCTTTTTTACGGGCAGGGATAATAGGTATTCCTTTAGAACGTGTAAAATGAGGGTGTGATACAAGAGTAAATTCAAGCATATCAAAATAACTAGGAACTTCACATTTAGTGTATCGGTAATAAAACTTGAGTGCCTTTAACTGCAGAATATCATGTACTTTTAAAACATTCAGCTGCTTAAATAAGGGATCTATATGGACATTATACCCAGCATTATATATGAGACGTATCACTTTCTTATGCAACATGAAAATTCAATCAAAAGAATAACCCCATACAAAAATACAATAATTTAGATGCGATAGGAATAGAGAATTGTACATTAAAAGTAAAGTTCCTGTGGCAAGATACTTTCCAGGTTTTTTTTTTTAAATTCCAACCACTTGAGAAAGTCTGTTGCCAATTTTGGATAAGTGGGAATTCCAATTCAAATTTTCATGTTTACATAAGCCAAGGAAATCAAAATCCTCAACCAAGGAAATCGCAACATCATTAATTTTTAAGTCTAGCACAAAATATATCTTTTTCTGTGGGAAATGAAATAACATGTACTTTGTTTTTGCAATATCCAATGATATGCGACTAGCCAGTTATGAACATTTCTTAATTCCATATTGATGGAACTTGACACATTTCTTCGAGTGTCAGACGTTATATTAGAAAAACACCAAAAAATTATCAAAGTTGTGTCATCTGCATATAAGATGGAATCAAACTGAGTTGAAGCTAAGTACATGTCATTTGTATAAATGATAAACAGGAGCGCGCCAAGAAAGGACCCTTGGGGTACCTCTGTGGTAACAGGTAAAGTATCTGAACATAAACCATTAAAATAAGCACACCGTTTCCTACCAGATCGGCAGTCTCTAAACCATTCTAATGCCACACCTGTTATGCCATAATACTGAAGTTTATACAGAGGAATTTTATCGTCCAAGGTGTCAAAAGCTTTGCTTAGGTCTAGATAAATACCTATGGGTAGCTTTCCGTGATCAAGAATTTTCATAATTCGATCTGTGAACTCTAAGGCAGCGCTTTCAGTGAAGTGCAACTTTTTAAATCCATGTTGATTTTTGTAAAGTAACATTTTCGACATAAAATATTCATTTAGTTGATTGTATACCACTTTAAAAAAAAAAAAAAAAGGATATAGCAGGCAATAGTGAGATTAGGCGATAGTTTTCAATAATGGTCTGGTCATCTGTTTTAAATAAAGGTATTATATTCGCAAATTTTAATTTATCAGGAAAAATGCCAGTTACCAAGGACTGATTGATAATCAAAGTTAGTGGTGAAGTAATGAATAGGTTGAGACCTTTCAATAATTTCATTGATAAATTATCATGTCCTGTACTGGTCTTAGCTTTCAAATTGTTTTCAAAATGTTCCGAACAGATATCTTGACGCAAAGCTACATCACGTTATGAATCCAGTCATAAAACGCAGCTGATAAGGTTCACCCTGAATGCAAAAAAAGAATAGTCTCATGTCATGCGCGGTTGTCAAAATATGTGTTTATGTGACAAATTTGCCAATCATCTTGCTTGCAAATGTTTTGATTTTTTTTTTACACAAATCTTTTGTACACAAATCTACCCATAGATGAAGTCAAAAGTTATCTTTCAGAATTAATAAGCAAAACGTTTGAACATAATGGTAAACCATACATTAATATCAATTTATATTCGAAGAAAGCATATTGGTCGCATAATAAATATTCAAAAAGTAACATTAAATCTTACACTGTTGAAACTTTGATAGATGCTATAAAAATTTTTTGGATAATACCTTTTTTTTAATTTGGACCATTGAGTTTTCAACAAATAAATGGCATTCCAATGGGTAGCAACTGCTGCCCGTTAATGGCTGATTTATATATATCTTGGCTCAAATATAAATATATAGATAAATTGATTAAAAATATTTTCATTTGGTTATAAAATTATCAATCAATGCAAGATATATTGATGACAACGCTTGTGTAAATGTACACTATTTCAGTGAAATTGCTAAAGAAATTTATCCAAAAGATATCACTTTGGAGGGTAACAATTCAGATGGTTTCATGGATGTGTTTCTGGAGTTGGATATTCGGGTGACTACAATCACAGATTTTGCATTAAAGTCTGTCACAAAATAGATGAGTTTAACTTTGAACTAGTTATAGCTATCCTTTCCAAGACAGTAATATTTCGGACGCTCTTGGATACAATATATTTACTCACAAATTTTGAGATTTGGTCGTTTTTGTTCTATAATTCAGGACTTGTATCTAGAACCAAATTTATTTACAATAGACTTGAGTCAAGAGAATCCAAAGATGTACTTTTGATCAAATATTTCTACAAATTTCAATTATCCAGAAATGACCAGAAAGTTTGGCCTCAATAATTTGAGAGGTTTTAGACTTGCCTGTTTTGATACATATTTTTTCTTTCAATATCGTTCTGTTCTAATATTCACCTTTCATTTATTTTAGGGTGCTTGTTTTCCGTTAGGTCAAACCTCTAGGGGCTGTTGATAGCAATAAGCGGCCTACGACAGTTACAAGCTTGGCTAATTGTACTTGATATCTGGTGAAGAAACAATATATTTTGATTGCATTTTCTTGACTTCAAAACTAATGACTTTCATTCTTTTCTGGCTTGCCCTGCAAATTTTGCTGTTAATATCCGAAGATTGTGTGAAAGGTTGGCTTCAATAATTTTACAGGTTTTACTACTGCCTGTTTTCTTACTTAATTTTCTGGCATCGTTCAGTTAAAATATTCACTTTCAGACATTTTAGACTTACATGTTTTCAATATGGTTAAACCCAGGGGCTATCAGCAGGAAGCAGCGGCCAACTACAGTTACAAGCTTAAGTTTGCCTAATTGTACTGACAATCACAACCTGGTTAGGTAAAAATATGTCTTGATAATATGTTTTTTGACTTAAATGCTAGAGACGTTCATTCTATTCTGACATCGCTAAATATAAATTTACTCAAAATAAAAAAAAACTATACAAATTTGACCAAAAAAAAAAAAAAAATGTCACAAAGCTGGCCAATCATTTTCAAACATTAACTCAGGGTTGGCAGTGAAATAGGGCTTTATTGTTTGGAGACTTTCAAGGTGAGGAGTAGATGTCATCATGGGGTTTGTCTTGCATTTCTGGTGGAGGATGTTCATTGTTGCAGTAGTTGTTAGAATTTCCCTCGATTTGTACACGTGGTCAAGCTGCAACTCTCATTTTACAAACACTGTGACTAAATATAATGCCCCATTTCGTTTCTTCATCAGTTATACACTGGCAGGTGGTTTAACTGCGAAAAGCTATCCAGCTAGAAAGGGTACATACTGGTTCAGGGGCAAGTCAAACTGTTCTCATCTGAACCTGCACCATACAAATTTAGTATGTATGTTTGGATTGACAGGTGTACCTCATTCATTATGAAGCTCTGTATTTATAAGCAAAACTTCACGTAATTACTTAATTCATAATTTGCCATGTTCATATTTATTCATTATAATATATGGGTTGCCTTTGCTGAATGTTTAGATGAGACAAGAAGCTGCTACTCAGAATGACGTGTACGGGTGCAGGCTCTCGAACAAGTTTTGAGTAGTTACCCGCTGAAGACCCTTAAATTAATTTGGGCTAATACAACCTATGTCAACATTCTACAGAAGAACATGCACCCGTGCGCATTATGGAAAATAGTTTTTTTCCACATGGATAACATGTTGTTTAAGAAAGGCGACAGAGCCTCATGTGATAATTATCGCGGCATAAGTATATTAAATTCTGTCGCAAAACTGTATGACTATGTTCTGTGTAACCGTCTTATGAGATGGTTCACACCCGACCGAGAGCAAGCTGAGGCTGTTCCTAAATGTGACAGCACTGAGCATATTGTGACATCATGGCTTATCGTGGATTTCTGCTTCAAGAAAAAGACTAAACTTTTTGTTGTATTCATTGATTTTTCAAAAGCATATGATCGGGTGCCAAGAGACGCTCAAATCAAAGTACTGAAACGGATGGGATGTGGTTTAGTTATGCTGTTAGCACTTGTACCTTTATTCCAAGTGTCTAAGAGCATTTTAGGTTTAGCTATTATATCTTCTGGCTCCCCAATGTCTTTTTTTTTTGTTTGTTTGTTTTTGTTTACCATATTTGTTAACGATTTGATACGAAGCTATAAGGAGAAATGCGGATGGGACAGCTTTCGTAAGTGGTTGCATATTCTTATGCTCATGGATGATACCGTTATAATGGCTAGTTCCCGGGTGAAGTGCATCAAAAGCTGAATATGTTAAAGTGAGTTTTGGAAAACAACTGGAATGGTGATAAACGAAGGAGAAACTGAGTTTATGGTAATCACGGAGATCAGTGTGATATATCACCAATCACAATAGGCATAGAGGCTAGTTTTACCGCAAAGTATTGCGAGAGTGACACCCACTTAGAAAGTATTTTTTACAGCAGATGGTAGTGTATTGTCGGCTGTTGTGCAGCATGCACAGGTTGTCGGAAAGCAACCTTTAAAGTTAACAGTATTTTTTACTAAAAACCAAGACATGCCATTTGTGGTGAAAAAGAAAGTGCTAGACGCAGCATTCACGGCGACCATTTAATATAGCTGTGAAAGCTAGTTCAATGTTTATGTGCGGAAAAGTGAAAGTTATATCTGAATGCGATGAAGTCCTAATTGGGAGTACGGATAACAGCCGCCAGTGATTTTTGTCTGGTAGAGTTGGGTTTTCCTCCTTTGAAAGATTTAATCATGTACAAGCAGAAGAATTTTTTTTAACAAAATGCTAACTGAAAGGCATGGTATGCACGATGACCCCCTAATCTTTACACTTAATATGAATAAAAATGAAGGTACAATTACTGGCAAATATATAGACTCGTTGTTGGCTATGGGCTATATCCTTGGAAGTGGTATGCAAAAACTGAGAAATAAGATTGCCAATTCAATGAAATCTAAGCATGTGATGAACATGGAGATTGATCAAAACTTGTCAACACACTGTGTGTATACTAAAGACCTCCGCGACTATATACCAGAGAGGGTTAGAATATCGTTCTCCAGACTACGCCTTTCATCGCATAGACTTTGCATAGAGACTGGGCGTTGGCCATGCATCCCGCGTGACCAAAGACAGTGTATTTGTGGACTCGCACGAGACGAGCGCCATGTTGTAAACTGGTGCCCTCTGGTTGAGGAAATTCGCACGGGATTTAATAGACAGCCTTTGCTGTACCACAGTGTGTAATAGAGGCCAGAGTCTCAAATGACTTTACTGTGCTGCATGAAATCTTGAAGTTTTCCTTACATTAACTTGTGAAAGACCCTCCCGTATAATTATTATTATGATGTAATGTCTTATGTTGCGCTTTTGAATATATACTATGTAGGTACTGTTTTGGACCATTGTTGCGTCAATAAACTACTACTACTACTACTACTACTACTACTACTACTACTACTACTACTACTACTACTACTACTACTACTACTACTACTACTGCTACT
>OZ026625.1:78447692-78475192 GCA_964020975.1 Hermodice carunculata | reverse complement strand
TACATACATACATACATACATACGTACATGCATACACACATGGAAAAGTTATATGCTCCGTTTGGATTTGGCGTTTTGTGTCCTTGTAAGGTTTCAATGTCCCAGCATATGTTTATTAACAGATAACAGCACATTTATATTTAATGGTTCAATCCATCATTTCATCAAACTTATGCACTTTATCGTGAAGGACGCATTTACGATCAACGTTCCAATGTTCGACGTCGCATGGTAATGGAATGAGCGTTAACATTTAGCAGTACACTAACATTTAACGATCTTACGCTCAGTGTACACCTGATTACGGTCAGTTCAGGAGCTATACACTATCATAATGCAACATGTTCCGAACTCAACTGACCCTTCAACTAGATTAAGCATTGCTAGAGAGGCAAATCTCATATCATGCCGTTCCAAAGACCAGCTCTGTTATGCTTTATTTGTACAGCGAGCAACTCCATTCCGGGTTTGACCACATATATAAATTAGGGAGCAGCCAGTTGGACATGTAGGGAAATATAATGCAGTTTGCTTGAAACACATATTTCACGGTAAGGATGAAACTATAAACATAACACAAATGGTACCATAAAGGATAGACAAGAAAATGTTTAGTTACATCACATGTGAAGGGGAATATTCAGTGGCTCAATTATTTAGTGCCCAATCAAACTTGCCAAATTATAATATCCGAAATTAAACAGCTTTCTCACTGCAACTGCTTAGATGGATAAGTGATTTACATATTTTTTTTCCAACGTGTCAAGCAAGCAACGCTGAAAAGCCAATGAGAGTCAAGTTGTACTATCAGACACTGCTTTATTGACCCGTTTTGCTTGTTTATTTGACCAGACATTTTTTTCTTTTTCCTTTTTTTTATTTTTATTTTTTATTTTTTGTTTGTTTGTTTGTTTGGGTTAGACAAAGGAGTGACAAGCAGAGAGAAACGATAACAGTTGTGGCTTAACGTCTAACCGTCCCATTTAGAGGAAACGCAATGTGAAAATGAACAAAGGTGATTCGAACTTGTAAAGCCACAAAGGCAAAGAACACGTTTGCAAATAAATCCAATTGTTATAAACTGGTGCTAGCTTCATTAGTCAGCTGACCATAACAACAATAAACTAAGTTTGAACCCAATTGTGTACTACCTATTTCTGATCCACTTGTTTCTCTGGACAATAGGTTGACAAGAAGATGGAAGTGCCAAAACAACGTAGGAGGCTGACGCACCTTCAATGGCCTGTCCAAGTATCCACCCAATTCGGCAAGGCTGTGTGGACATATAACACTGATAACGACAATAGGTTACGAAATGGTTTGCCATCTCTTATCCCCGATATTCTTGCTAGATGAGTGTCAACGGCAATATCATATCATATCTACTCAATTGGTTGTGCACGTGCTGAGCCACCATTTGCACTTATCTGTAATGAAATAATCATGATTATTGTAACTAGTTATTAAGTTGACCGTGCTTTCTTCCAGATCTCGTCAAATTTTAAATTCATTAAAAACGTGTCCTGGAATGAACGTTGACATTTTTCAAGTTAATTGTCTAAATTAAATCAGTGTGAGTTCCGCCTTGATATGATTGTAAGCTGGGAAGCACTAATTCGTTATCGCTGAAAACAACTTCTTCTGGGAAACGTAAAATCGGTGTCCAAAGACTTATTAAGTGTGGCTTGGAGCCCTAAGGCACGCCTTCTCTAACAAGCTGACGTCACCGCCCATAATACACAGGAAAATAATGCCACAGCGGTAAAGTTCAGGACAAAAGACAATCAGGCACGGTCTACAGGTCCAGGTTGAACATTGTTTGAATCGGAACACAGATCCAAATGCTGTGTAGTTGTCATGCATCGATTGTCCTTTCTATCTAGGGTCACATTATCCATCAAATTCGACAAACTCGTATTACCGTTTCTTTTGACGTCTGTGGTTATCCATACCAAGCCCGTGTTCCGACAAGAGCATGGCAACAATACGCACTCCGCAGATTGTGACCCGTTTAAAATTATGTTTAAATCCCAAAATTACAGATAAATTTAGAATATTGAAATATTCAAACTTGCTTTAAATGTTGAGACCACATGAGTGTATATCCTACTTTTGCAGGTAAAATGATGTTCTTTAAAGATTGGTTTCCTGTAGTTTTTGGATACTGTCGTATTCCTGCCTGTCGATTATACATTACCCTTGAAATTAAAGATGATATCAAATGGATCTAAATTTGTATTTGTCGTTGCAAAGTCAGCTAAATTTGACCTCCTGTTACACTGTCGGCGTAGATACAACACAATAGCACGAAATGTAAATAAATTGTCGGCACGTGTATATGCATATTTGTCCTCAAATGTGATACTATTTAGAACAAAAAGTAAGGCTCTACAGAACTATTGTGAAATTTAAGCAGAAGATTGTATCCCACCCAGCTTCAACCACAGACATAGTTTGCATAAGAGCGTTGGCAAAATATAAAGAGTCGTTGTTTTGATACAGAGAAAATAAACATAAAAACATTTAAGCATGCAACTGCGTATAAATGAACTGCCGTTTTAATTAATTAATTAAATTGATAGTCTGTTTATTTTCTGTTAGTTTGCTTGTTTGTTTCCTTTTGAAGGGAAGGACAAAAATAATTGTATGTGGCGATCAAAATGGATAAAATGGTGTGAAGAAATTCCAACATTTCGTCAGTAGATTGGAACACTGGATGTCATTTATTTTTTATAAAATAAATGTCATGGGTATGCGCCCCTGATTTCACTCGGTGACGTTTCATAAATATTTACATCAGGGCAAGTCACAAATATGTCAATAATGCATGCGAACTTGAAGTGCCTGACACAATACATGAAGGTTCTGTACTTATATTTTAAATCATGGCTAATGAGTTTGAGAGGGGATCTACAACGCGTAGGAGGCAGTCACTGAGCTAAAACGTTTCTGATGTTGAGCCCAATGTGTTGAATACAGAGTTACCATGCAAGATGAACCGAGAGAAGTCAAAGAATACCTTGGTTAAGCAGTTAATCAACCAGCGACAATAAATGACAGGCTTACAACTCTTGAAACGAGCCAGCCAGATGCTAGAGAGATAATTGACAAAATGAAGCACTCCTTTCCGCCTTCAGTGTCTCATAATTAAATGATGTGATCATTGTTTTTGGCCTGAAGGCCTTGGACAACGATGTCCATGACCAAAGGTGGGCCTTCAGTAGTGCAGGGACCTGAAAGGTAGAGTAGGTGAAAGTGTGGATAAAGCCAAAGAGGCCTGCATAGATCTAGGCGTGAACATAGGGACGAACAGGATGCTGATTCCACACTGTTCACCGCATGCCAGCGCCTGAGTCAGCAACATGATGCCAGCACCTATCTTCCTCTCATTGGTTAAGATCAGCACAATCGTCGGCCGGCACATTAAAGAATCTAAAAGCATCATGAAGACATGATCTGTATTGCGCCGCACCTTCCCCTGTCATTCGGACAGTGTAGAATGAACTTATGGCATACCAGCAAAACTTATCCAGCCAGATGAAGTCATAATCGACTATTATCTACCTTAAAACCTGGCCCTACGTGACTCTCAAAATCTGCGGACGTGACCCTTATTACCCCAAAACACAAAAACCCTGGTATCCAATTTTCTCGAAAGTAACCTCAAACTGACTTTTGATCACAACTAGCTCACATAGGACGAATGTGGCTGATGCTTGACTTTCAAGGACTTTGCTCCTTTTCGACACTTAAATGGTCCTTTTAGCCACTTAAATATATGTGTAAAACCTTGCCTCAATTGGAATTATAAGTTCTCTCGTGTTTTTGCTGTAGAGTAATGACTCCTTCACAATCAGATTTCTTTTCTCAGGAAACATACCCGATTGGAATAAGTTGTATTTGTTTTGATTGATTCCCACTTTGCTCATCATTAACCACACTCAAACCTCCGCTGTTTAGGTTCTTTGATCAAAATGTTTGGAAATTAGCAAGTACAAGTACCTTTTTTTAAATGCTATAAACATATTTCCTGAACAAGTTTACTACTTAGTTACATATGTATTAAAACGGTGTAACTTCTAAATTCTCAATTATCATATGTGGTCATAAACTGTTTGAAGGTAAATATATGCTTCGGAAATAGGGTTTCGTCTTTTGTCCCATAATGTTGTACTGCACAGACTTTTGGTGAAGAGGCAAAGATGCTGTCTTATAGTGACCGCTTCATCTTTTTATTTATTTCTCTTTCCGCTTTAGTTATTGCTACAGGTTTATTTTCTTTCTATGGTAAATTTTCCACATGATTGCCGATACCTAGGAGGGCTCCGATTGCTATTCTTGGATTATCATTATTCTTTGCGTTATTTTTCACTTTACTGCTTTCTGATTGTGCGTAGTACTATTCCATACGTATGTGTCCACTTCCAGGTGAGAGATCCATTATTATGATATTGTAACATTTGATTTTCATGAGAGTGCAGTGTGGTTGTGAGAATTCAGATTTTTGTCACTCCATTTAAATATATTTTTTTTCCACATCAAATATTTCTTGCTGCCTAACAATTACTACAATAACTTTGATTTGTTTCTGACACAGGTTGAGCGCAATACACCAAGTCCGAGCCAAGCAAAGTTATTGACTCAGTCGTGCTCTGAGCAGGAATGGGCTAAACAACAATCGGTTGTTACATAGCACCCGCGTCCTGAAACCGAAACGGAATCAAGTTATACTTAGTCTCATATTTGTCCAGGTAACCCTTCGCCTATCATGTAAGGTCATGCCAGTACATAGTCCACGGAGAGTACAGACACCAGTCCAGTAAATATAACAATTAAGGTGATTTGCACACATTTATATGTGATGATCAGGTTACGCCCAGCATAATGGAAATTCTGTCTTTTCAATCGTGGTACGTTTTATCACCTCTTGTTCCTGAGGGCATTTGCTGTTTATCTTCGTGCAATACCCCGCCCGAATCAATTCATTTGTGGAACGCAAAACAAATTAAAGATGTGAATGATCAAATAGCATGTGGCTACAGTAAAATATAAAGCATGATATATATATATATATATATATATATATATATATATATGTATATATATATATATATATATATATATATATATATATATATATATATATATATATATATATATATATATATATATATATATATATATATACTTACTGGACTATATAGCACTGCATGGGTTAATCTTTGTAACTTTTTGTATATCACTGTTGGATATTCCCGTCGGCAGAGATCTGCATTCTTACTCTTCGAATGACATTTTCCATAAAAAAAAAAAAAAGAAAGAAAAAAAAAAAAATATATATATATATATATATATTTTTTTTTTTCTTTTTTTTTTTTTTTTTAATGGAAAATGTCATTCGAAGAGTAAGAATGCAGATCTCTGCCGACGGGAATATCCAACAGTGATATGCAAAAAGTTACAAAGATTAACCCATGCAGTGCTATATAGTCCAGTAAGACAAAAGCGTTGGAGTAGAAAAAATGTTTATAATTAAAATTTATATTCAAAAGTAGATAAGCTTGTAATTTACATTAGCTGGACGTTTGTCGCGATTAGTGGGCAATGGGTTAAGTCAATCCAACCACCATTTAGTTGTTGGTTGTGGCAACCGTGAGTTTCTTTCTATTTTGGTTCTTGATTTGTTTTTGTTATATTTTTTTTGTCTTTTTTTTGAGGGGGGGGGTGGTAATTGTTTATCATTTTTTAAAAATTTTTTTGGGCACCTGGATATCTTATCTGTCCTACTTTCAAGTACATGTCCTCATTGTCAAGCACCATACCAGACGAGTCTCTGATTTCTATATAACGCCAGACACGATGCTGATAACAAAAGTCAAAAGTAAAATTCAAACACAAATTCTAAAAATGTGTCTTTTAGTTGCTTGTTCATTGTACAACATGGAATTAAATATTCTATTCCTCAACAGATTTATTACACTTTTCAAAAGGCATTGAGGACTGTGTCAAATGTCTAAGTGCTCAGCGCCTTCCGCCTGACTGACTCTTAGCCTTGCTGATGAACCCGGCTCATAGAGCATAAAACTATTGACGGTTCACATCCACAGTTTTTCAAGTGTTTTTAAAATCAATTAAATTTTGATAGATAAATATATAAATATTACCAGATGAAATCATCAAATACAATCCATGTAATTTTGCAGGTTTTCTCGTCATTTGATTTTCCAACTACTGACATTTTGCGCTTAAGATGCCTCAATGTCGGTGTCTGTTATAAGCTTTTTAATTTACATGGTCATTGATTGAAACTAGGTCAGAGAGAACATTTTGAAAATTTGGGGTGGGTGGGTGCTGTGTACTGAAGCAATTTCCTCTGAGCATACTCAATGCTAGTGCAACAAACAGTGTGTTTTATTATATAAAACCGAGTTGTGACCAGTTTTATCCTTCTTTATAAAGTCCGTTTATAATTATGTCCAATATACAAATTGACATTGAAATAACAGCCATATCCTGGCATAATGTAGAGACTTCAGTGTGACTGAACTTGACAAAATTCAACATGATATTGCAACTGTTTACGTTTTCCATTCTGTATAATTTAGAGCAGTTTTAAAACTGCATGGGAAAGATACGAACGTTGATTAAATGAACATTAACCATATTTCTATATAAATCTGTATGGAAACTTAAACACACAGAGTGTTTCTGAACTCGAAAAACATTGTTCAGTAAAGAAAAAAAAATGCGTTTGAGTTGTAATTTTCGTAATCAGTATTAGTTCTATAAACAGTTTCTAGCATGATTGTCTGAATATGAACTATGCAGATCAGCCTCGCTCTGTAAAAAGTTACTATCCTGATTGTCTGAATATGAGCTTTGCAGGCCAACCTCACTCTGTAAACAGTTACTGGCGTGATTGTCTGAATATGAGCTATATAGGCCAACCTCGATTCGGAATGCCTTTTTACTTGGAGATTTTAATGTCAATGTTTCAAACCAAGGTACTTCATCACATGGTCTACTCAATGCTGTTAAAAACTTTTGTAATATGGTTGACCTTCACCAACTGATTGTGGACGCTACTAGGGTCACACCTTCATCTAAATCTGTTATAGACCTCATTTTAGTGTCTGACGTTCAAAAAGTCACTCAATCAGGTGTCATCCCAACTGGGATTAGTGACCATTTTCTGACTTTTTGTTCCAGAAAAGCACCCAAAGGTAACTTCAATTCACACAACACTATCAAGATCCGATCGCTCAAGAATTATTCTAAAGATCTGCTTGTTCAGAATCGTGAGGCGATGGACTGGTCTAGTGTAACATCCTGCTCGGATGTTGATAGTGCTTGGCATGTATATAAAACTTCCTTTCTGTCTGTCCTTGATAAATTGGCTCCTATTAAAGAAATTCGTCTCAAACAAAGAACTCAACCATGGATGACAAATAAAATTTTAGACTGTATCAGAGAGAGAGAGAGAGAGACCGAAATTTACTTCTTTTTAGGAAAACAGGTGACATCAAATTTTATAATTCTTTCAAACCAATTCGAAACCTGGTACAAAGAAAAGTTATGGTAGCAAAAAGTAACTATATCGAGGACACAGTCCAAGAAAATCTTGGCGATTCGAAAAAAAACCTATGGAAATATCTTAAACTTCTTGGTTATGCAAATAACAAAGAAGAAAATCTTACAATATGCCTCCAGGACAATAACGATACTGTCTTCGAAAATTCCAGCATAGCCCAGCAGTTTAACGACTTCTTCACTAATATTGCCTCAGTTTTAGTGGAGAAATTGCCAACCGCCTCTAAACTGTTTGACAGTGATCGTGTTGATAATTTCTATATCTCGAAAGGAGTTCAAGCGGACACCTTTTCGTGCACCAGTATACAAGTACAGGACATACAGAAATTATTAGGCAAACTTAAATATAAGAGCACTGGGCTGGACAATATTCCCGCTAAATTTTTGAAGGAGGGTAAAGCAATTATTGCTCTACCCCTTTCACACATCGGCAATCTGTCCCTTTCAACGGGCTCTGTACCGAATGAACTGAATTTAGCTAAACTTATTCCCTTGCACAAGAAACATAGTCGCAATGATCCAGGTAATTATAGACCTGTTTCAATATTGTGCATCTTCTCAGAAATTCTGGAAAAGATGGTTTATTCTCAACTAGAGACATATCTGTCCAAGTCCAATATTCTGTATGATTTTCAGTCTGGCTTCAGACGCAACTATTCAACAGAATCCTGTCTTATTCATTTGACGGATTATGTAAGAATGAATATGGACAAAGGCCTTTATACAGGGATGGTCCTGCTTGACCTCCAGAAAGCTTTTGACACAGTAAACCATAGTTTACTGTGTCGAAAGCTTAAATCAATCGGCTTGAACTCTGCATCAGTCGCTTGGTTTCGTTCCTATTTATCTGATCGCTCACAGGTTGTTTATTACAAAGGTGCTACTTCTAAAGCAAATACAGTCACTTGTGGCGTGCCACAAGGTTCCTTACTCGGGCCACTATTATTCTTAATATATGTCAATGACATGCCCATGGCTGTCAACTGCAAACTTCTTTACGCAGATGACGCAGCCTTACTGGTCTCTGCCAAATCTATTCACGAAATTGAACATACTCTTTCTTCTGAACTTCACTCACTAAAGCAATGGTTGATCGATAACAAGCTATCTCTTCATTTGGGCAAAGCGGAATCAATATTGTTCGGCACAAAGCCTAAAATTAAGAAAAAATCGTCTCTCAAAATCACATGCAATAATCAGAAATAAAATCATCCTTTAAGGTCAAATATCTGGGAATGATGCTGGACCAGAATGTTTCTGGAAAACTTCATACAGAATCAGTTTTGAATAAAATTAACTCTAAACTCAAATTTTTGTATAGGCAAGGATTGGGGCTGAGCACAAGAACAAGATAACTTCTTTGCTCAGCGCTAATCCAACCTCACTTTGACTACGCGTGTGCAGCTTGGCACAGCACTGGGACCTTGAAAAAAACCCCAGAAATTCCAGGTTTTTGTCAAAACAAAATGATCCGTTTTATTAATAAATGGCAGGCAAAACCCATATTGGCACCAAACAAATTTCCGATTTAGGATGGCTGGATGTTTCTAGCAGAGTCGAACAAAACAAACTGACACACATGTTTAAAATAGTGAGGGGCACATGTCCAGATTTATGAAAGAAAATATGGTCCGCACCGGTGACGTTCACAACCATTTTACTCGCTCAAACGTGGATTCCCTGGTGGTCCCAGGAGTTGGGGGGCCTGGACTGGCATCCTTCCTATATTCTTCTATAAAACTGTGGAATCGGTTGCCCTCAGAAATTAAATCCAAGGACTCGATCCTTACCTTTAAACCTGCAGTTAAGAAACTTCTAACTAATATCATGCTATCCAGAGAATACAATAAGTTTTAATTTATTTACATTTAAATATATTAAAATAAGCAAATCTGTGATATTCATAATTTGTTGGTTCATCCAAACTCACTATTCCGAGCCACCCAGTCTTGGGACTGCCAGGGACCACAATGGAAATAAGTCTTAACGACTTTATTGTGTATATATCCCAGGTAGTCATCATCTCATAAAAGCTTGATGATTCACCTGTTTTTTGTTTTACTCTAAGTTCCTTTTATAAGATATTTTACTCTGTGTATTTATATTTTATGATGATTGCCTGAATACAGTCAAATCAAATCAAATCAAACCTCACTCTGCAAACAGCCACTAGCGTGATTAACTGAATATGAGCTATGCAGCCCAACCTCACTCTGTGAACAGTTTCCAGCGTGATTGTCTGAATATGAGCTATGCAGGCCAAGCTCGGTCTGGAAACAGTTACTAGCGTGATTGTCTGAATATGAGCTATGCCGGCCAAGCTCGCTCTGGAAACAGTTACTAGCGTGATTGTCTGAATATGAGCTATGCAGGCCAAGCTCGCTCTGGAAACAGTTACTAGCGTGATTGTCTGAATATGAGCTATGCAGGCCAAAATCGAGGTACTGCAAAAAGAAGCAAGAAAGGGAACATGCACATCTTGGGGAAGAAAAAAAAAGCTATTTCTCAAGACAAAGGAATAACGAGTTGATTGCTCTTGACAGAAAAACCAAAAAAACAAAAACCAAAAACCAAAAAAAAAAACACAAAAAAAAAAAACAAACAAACAAAAAAAAAACAAAACAAAAAACAAAAACGAAAAAACAAACAAACAAAAAACCCACACACACACAAAAACACACACACACACACACAGAAAACAAAAACAAAAACCATATGTTACCAGCAAGGAAATAAAACACAAGACGGCAATATAAAAGTTCTAGCGTGATTGTGAAAAAAGAAATGAAAAGGGTACAATGGTACTCGTAAAAAACCATAAACTTTTGCCGAATTAAAAATGTAGCAACTGACAATGTTAAGGAGGGTATCGGTTTTCTCCTTCCAATCCTGGCTAAAAAAACAACTTACATAACTTGCCGACGCTACTACATGTCGTTGCATAGTCCGATAGATGAGCCTGGTAACAAAACAACACATTCCAAAGGCACTGGAGGAGACAAAACATAGAAAGCTTAAGTATGATGGCACGTCAGAAGCCAGGGAACGCTGGTTAGAAGCTCATTTAGCCACAGAACATCAATCACACATGCACAATGGGTATCTAGAAAAGCGTCAGCGGTACACATAAGGATCACACAGAATCACATACCAAAGACAAGATATGTTTCCATTTTGTTGAAGATGTATAACAGAGAGAGAGAGAGAGAGAGAGAGAGAGAGACAGAGAGAGAGAGAGAGAGATAGAGAGAGAGAGAGAGAGAGTGTGTAATATATCTTGCATGGCTTAAAAACAAGTGATATCAATTCATGTGAATATAAAAAACAGGCAAATATTCATGTTACATTTTATTATCTCCCTAAATCAAACGCGGGTACATTTCGGGTCTAACAATTTAAGAATAAATGTATAGCGGATTAACTGGCTCTAAATGGACATGTTTACTAGTTAGCTGTGACATGGAAGTAGAGTGTTGTTAAGTTGATGTTTAGTACTAAATTTAGTGTTATCTGCATCCAAGTTACGTATATTGCAACGATAATGATACGGTGATGCCCTTGAATGTTTTGTGGGTTATTTACGCGAGCACAATTTGCTCGTCAGATGTCCAGATTTTTTAATTAATTTCACTCTCCTCCTACCTTGCAGGTGCAGCAAGATGGACCCATACTGGAGTAAACGAGTCGCAAGATACCATGAACTATATAAAAAACGGTGACCACAGTGATTGACCGTATTATTGCCAGGAAGAATGCCGATGCTGAGCTGCAGTATATGAGATAAAAAATATGTACACACAGAAGACAAACCAACCAAGCTTTTAATTCATCTTGGCAACCTTCAGATTCATGCAGTATCCCAAATTCATGCAGTAATATTCACAATTGCTAAGTTGTTTCGCGTTAAGTCAGCAGGTGCTCGTGCTTACATTAATGGATTCTTGAAGATCAAGGGTATACGGATGAGTCTTGTTTAAGCAAGCGGCTCCTCGGGGTATTCTAGGAGGCTGGTTCACAGTTTTCTCTCAGATACCACGTTCTGACATTTTGACCCTTTGATGGGGATTATGGAGCCGGCTGTTGAAAACAGTTAACGACAACTTGTCTCTTCCAGTTGTAATAGAGTGTAAGAGGGTTTTAGGGCTGGTTGGCAAACCTGTGGCTGGTCCTTGGTTCAAGCATACAATTGCAAATTGATCTGTTTTAAAATTGGATATTTTCTACAAGTGTGCAGTGGATAAGTTGACAACATGGCAACTGGATGCCTGTCAGATCATGAATGGCAAGACTGTGATGTTTGAGGGTCTGCTCAGTAACATGCGTTAGTAGCGAGTGTCCTCAAATCCTAAAACAGCGATGACGCTGTTCGCAATATTGCTAAAAGGTTGTGTGGAGTACTGATGACAGTGTGTATGCATAAGCTCGCTGATCAGTTGCCAGGTGGGAGATAAGCGGAATCTTTTGTCATGCTTCAAAAAGAAGCCAAGCCTTGTTCAGCAAATAACATTAGGGGTGAACGCGTCTTTGCTAAGTTAAATTACTGTGTGCGTAGTGCACAATAAGCACGCATGGGTTTCCCTGCGGCCCACGTGAGGTTCACCAAGAACCAGACCAGAGTATGGCTTGTACATTCTGAGGATGGCAGGTCGCAAGTACTTAGAAACGCATGGGAATAGAGTGAAAAAGAAATAAGGAACTCGGGAATAAAAGCGACAGAAATAAGATGAATGAAAGAACAACTACGTGTTTTTGAAGAAAAGTGTGATGTCACAATACAGAAGAGAGAATGAAAAAAAAACCGAAACAAAAGAGGACTTGTTGCATGATCTTAGACAATAGGGAGATCTGTGGTCACCAGGTGAAGAAATAGACACGAAAAAGACACACAGACAATCCCATATAAACACTCGCGCACACATGAAGAATCAATAGTACTTTAAAGTAGAAGGTTAAAATAGCAATTATGGGCCTTTCCATTATCATATTACCGCTTGCGCAAGATTTTGCATGTGAAGTAACTACCTTTATTATGAAAATTTACAAATCCAGAATCCTTTGTTACATGTTCTAATAAAGGTGGAAACATGCTGGTACTTCCGAAAATGACATGTCACGTTTTAATTAGATATGTTGTGTCTGACGGGCGGGGTGAGGCGGGGGGGGGGGGGATTTGTTTACTTCGTGCGCCATTTTTTCAACTGTTGGCTGTGCAGGGACCCCCTGGCTCAGACACTCTATTCTCAGTGCCCAGGTCTCAGGTGCAAATAGAAGTGCCTAGATATATATTTCAGTGGTTAAGGTGTTCGGCTTTTATTACAATTCAGTCAGGGACTATGTAAAGTTGAGATTCAGGCTCCGCACACACACACACACACCATGATGTTTCTAAAGACATTTATATTTTTGTATCTTGTGCACTGCAGCTACCATTTGTCTGTTCTGGTCCTTGTCATGTATTAGGAATTGACTTAAAAGTATTGGCTTTTTACATTCTGTTTTTTTTTATTTTTTTGTTTGTTTTTTTTTTTTTTTTTTGTTTTTTTTTTTTTTTTTTTGTTATTGTTTTTTTTTTGTTTGTTTGTTTTTGTTTTGTTTTTTTGTTGTTGTCCAATGCAAGCGATATCTGATGCAAAGTACCAGATAAGGCGGCACCACTAGTAAGAGTGGGTTCTTGTGTACAAGTGAGCAAGAAACCATAACATGCAAAGTGCGGATTGATTTCTTAATCACAAAAAACGGGGACGCGCGACTAAGAGTGGTGTCCCCTTTTTAAAATAATGCAGCTATTCAAAGGCGGTCTTACCAGAGAAAAAATGGTCCGTCCTTTGAACTCCATGCTGTACAATTGTCTTAGAAAACGCATTGAGCTATAATTTATAAACTCCGATGCATTCCTACGGTAAAACTTCCCCTTGCATGCAACAGTAATTCCACTAACAGAAGAAAAGCGGCATTTGAATTGCACCGGAAACAATATTTTAGCGGTGAGGCCAGGTCATTCAAACGACACACTTGTTCACTGCCGTCTGGGTTCGAATACCTCTGGATCTCTGATTTCATTTTTAAGAGTAAGAGAAACAGTTCAACGGTCGAATTAATCCATAAAAGTCCAAAATAAAAACGAATTGGGCATTGTCTTAACATAACTGAAATAATCAACGATTTCTCTGAATAACAAATTTGCTACAAGGACAAACAAGGCTAACATCACCATAGTCGATGTAACTGAGTTTGGTGTTTAAGGAAACAAATTGTACGTAGCAACCATAATATAAGTGTACGTTTTATGCTCTGCAACATGTTATGTACATATCTATATTTATATATATATATATATATATATATATATATATATATATATATATATATATATATATATATATATAATATATATATTATATATAGAGAGAGAAGTAGATAGATAGATAGATAGATAGATAGAGAGAGAGAGATAGATAGATAGATAGATAGATAGATAGATAGATAGATAGATAGATAGATAGATAGATGTAAAGCTTACAAATGTATGAATGGAATGACTTAAAATGTATAAGTTAGTAGGATTTGAGTGTCTCGTTTATATTATATCATGATTCACTGTAACCTTTAGCTTAAACAGGAAGTCAGAGTTAATACAGGTAATGAACCTGCATTTCCTTGTGCACATTCTGTGTATAAGTAGATAAGGTGAACAACTGGATTGGATCGGATTGGTTAAGTAAGGTCAGGTTACTACGTAAAAAAGGGGTTAGAGCAGGGGAAAATAATTACCTTGCCCGTAATACAGTGGGCCAGAAATGATATCTTGGTTAGCTTCACACTAGTGGCTGTGATTCGTGCATACGTTGGCAAATGTGTTAGTAAATGTACGTTAAATTTGAAGTTCCTGCAGGCAGGTGGTTCCAGGTTTATTAATTTTGTAAGTATGGTAGCCAGCGGTGCTCAATGCTGAACATATTCTATGAAATGCTAAATGTGATTGGTATGTATATTGAACTGTACGAAAACACAACTGTCGGTCTATAAACAGCCAAAGTATT
Source organism: Hermodice carunculata (assembly GCA_964020975.1). Lineage (NCBI taxonomy): Eukaryota > Metazoa > Annelida > Polychaeta > Eunicida > Amphinomidae > Hermodice > Hermodice carunculata. The sequence goes on along the minus strand of OZ026625.1, from coordinate 78,460,562 downwards.
ATATATTGTGAACTGCAAGAAAGCACAATTATAGGTATATAAACGGCCAAAGCAATAGGCGTTATGGGTTCATAAATTATGTGTATTGTGTTATAAATATTGTGATTGTCGTGTTTGTTGCTTTGTGGTTTTGCAATACATACCTAAATTAAATAGGTCTTCAGTTTAGCAGCTGGTAGACATAAGAACAGAAATTCGAAATTCAGCTTGGCAAGCTATATTGGGACATATCTTTTGAAATAAATTAATAAGGCAAAAATTATAGATATATTTCACTTTGCATTTGAGTTTTAGCCCAGAGTGATCGATGGCAGACCAGGTGAGGCCCAGACAGTGGTAAAGGCAGTCAACCTTGCCTGGAAGCTCTGTTTCTTGAACATGAAACTGTAAATTTATTTTGTAAATGTCTGAACATTATATGTATCTATACAACAGAGGTTCCTGTCTTTGTGTTTTGTTCACAGCTACAACACAAGTGTGTAATTTTTAGTTGGGTGCGCTTCAGAAAAAAAGGTGGGTTCGGCATTATATATACCAAAGAGGTTGTTATGTAATTCTTCAGTTTGTTTCTCAATCCAAGAAGCTCGGGGTATTGGATGTTTCAAGGGACACATAAAAGTCATCATTGGGAAATTTTCTTTAAGTTAATACCTCCTGTTTCATAATCATTATTCAACTCAAACTCTTTGTTGATTTCTGGTCATGCACGCCCAATTTACAGGTTATTATGTGTACAAAATTACTTTTCAATAATTTGTCACAGTTTGACACCTGAAGCTTGCCACGTCATTTTTCCTATTTTAATCAGTTTGAAAAGGCTGTCAAGTTTCAATTATACACCGCTCCATTAACCCATACGTGCATGTGTTTTATTTTTCAAAAGATGTACCAGTTTACCACATATAGCAAATCCCTAGCCATATAGCCCAATACCAGTAGGATACTTTTCCTTATTACGATTTAAAATCTTAGTTTGACATGCTGGGGCACCTATTCTAAACGGTATTCTAGGTTTTTTTGAAGTCTCACGTTCAAAGACATTATGCTCTGTAATCATACATTATTCACACTTTTAAAAATGAGTAACGTTGAACTTCGAGAGGCGGGTTATGAAAATGAAGCCATAGCTGCATATAGAAAAACGGCGCACGGTTGGATGTTAATATGTTTACGCAGGGCCTAGCAATTCAGCTGCAAGTCCCGTGGGCTCCGCATGACTTCATTGGCGCGCCATTTTTTATCATATTAATGCAAGTGTCCACTTGTCGTTTTTTTTTTTATATTTGATAAACAACATGTCTCAATAGCTTCTTCATACGAGGTGTTCAAATCGAATGTGTAAAGATTATGATATCTGAGGACCAACATAACTGATTCCATATTATAAGTAATTGGTATCCCGAGCCAATTATCACTCGATAACCTGATTACTCTGAAACTCCATTCTAAGAACACTCGGATATTCAGCATATTCTCTGAACGAAAAAAAAAATGTTCAGGTTAAATTCTTTTGCTATTTGACTCATTTATCTGACATATTCAGCTATTTGACACATTTGCAGTGTCACTGCTGGTGTTGGAATGCGTTATGTTGTGTACATTGTGCACCTATTTGCGAGAAACTTGTAACGTAATGGTATACATTGGAACACAGCCTGAATCCGAAAAGTGAAGTCTCCCGTATATTTTACGATCCACCCCCCCCTCCCTTATGGACCCTCGCTACATCAATTCCCATCGCAAAACATTTCTTCAAGAAAACAAAACCAAGAAAACAATGAGCTGACTGTTCTAACCAATTGAAATGCATTGAAGCTGTCAATTCAACAGCACGTCAGCAGAGTAAATACAAACAAGAGCCAAACTGTTGTACATTATCTCGAAGTTCACTTCAATCCCTTCCACACTAAATGTATAATATTATTATGAACAAATTGCACACTTACATCACCAAGCTTGAATTGAAATGGCCAAAAGTGACTATCATAAATACAGAGTTAGCATTTTCATAGGCAATCAATAAGACTATCATAAATACAGAGTTAGCATTAGCATAGGCAATCAATAAGACTATCATAAATACAGAGTTAGCATTAGCATAGGCAATCAATAAGACTCGCTTTTTTTGCCAGATGTCGCCTGAATAATCTTTTCTCTTGGCACCTACATGTATTTCTATTTGTTTTGACCACGTGACGGCCAGTTCAAACCACCAACCTCCAGCAATTATCGCCTGGCCGAAGATTGGAAACGTACATTTCCTGTTAGTCATACCCCATCGTAAAGAGTATACGTGTAGTTCAGTGAGGCAAATGTGTGTGTATATGATGAACAATGGGATTGAGTGCGTGCGCACCCGTATGATATTTTGTACAAATATTCCCAAATTGATGCCTAGAATAAACATGACATTCTCACAAATATTTGACACCTTTAGTGTAATACAATTTGATTATTTAGTCATATATTGCTAGAACCAATGCTTCCTAGCCGGTCGATTAATACAATGAAATGAAACGAAATGAAAAATCAGTTCCAGTCTTAAGGTTGAGTTTAGTATCAGCGTTTGCATCAAGTACATTCAATTCTAAAGCTAGAACATACGAACGCAGCAGGGACCTACCGCCTTACACAACTAACTCTGCATTCAAGTGCTCTTTTAAATTATCGTCACGTTGATTAACATTTTTACAGGGATCAATGAAAAAATCATATTTTATTCTAAGATTGTTCGACCTATTACCATATATTTCCCTCTATTTACCCAAATAAATTAAGCTTTTATAACAAAAAAGCTTGCACTGAATCTGAAAACAACACCGTTCATTTTCTCTTCTTTGTCCGGAACTTTACAAAGCAACAAATGTGCGGACCCTTACTTAAATTCAAATATTATGGACAAAAGAGACATATTGATTTCTGCTCGATTACGTCCTGTTTGTGAAGGTTCATCGTTCCCGCCATTACGCAATCTAAATTCTTTTCAATCAAGGCTTGTGATTCTACTGATGGAAGCTATAAAGTATAACTGAGACAGCCTGAACGGCTGCAGCTTTGTGTGGATGGCATAAATGCCTGATTTATTGTACGTTTCCCTATTTCCAGCGGTGAATTTTTCAATCTATGTCTTCAATCCTTCTATGTCACATTGGTTTTTAATCATGCCAATTATGGCAGTTTGCCACAGATCTCACTTTGCTTGTTATGCTGACCAAAAGAATCTCTACTTTTTTATTTCTTTTTTTTTTCCTGCTGCTATGCTTGATGTGCTTTCTTTAAAGATCTTTTTAAGCAAACGGGAGTCCTTTAAGCAAATCTAACAAGAATATTGAATTTCAGTGCCTATGCAAATGCAGGCTCTCGTCCCCCCCCCCCCCCCCCCCCAGAAAACCTTTGGTACGGGTGTCCCTGTTACAATAAATGCACGCTAAAACCATGTAATCATTTTTGGAATAGTATTTGCTGTAACTCAGAAGCAATTTGAACTTGCCGTTACTGGCAGGCAATCTAATTTAAGTATGAAACTGAAGGTACATTATTTACTGTATGCCCATGGAAATATCATTGTTTTAGTGTGTAATCTATTTCAGTACAAAATTTTCTTTGAATGTATATTTTCTTTGCTACTTAGACAGACTGTTTTTTACAACGACCCTGGAGTGTAGCGGAAATAGCACGGAGCTTCGTATTTCTGTAAACAATGTGTAAATATGTAAAGATCTCACTGAACATTGGACCTGAATTCCATTGGCACACATATAAACGCGGCTTCTAAATCCCTCACAATGAACACAATACAGAGTGATTGTTTTACAAGTAAAACGGCATTAAGAATGTTTTTTTCGGCAAGATCGCACTCACACATTCTACGGTACTTTTATAATCGGTCCATCATGAAATTAGCTTTCATCTTCATGAAAAGTGATAACTGTGTTCTACACACACACACACACACACACACACACACACACACACACACACACACACACATACACACACACATAAATATATATATATATGTGTGTGAGTTTGTATACATACATACATACATACATACATACATACACATGTACAAAATTCAAAAACAAACAAAACAAGTAGGCCGACTTAATCTTCGACGTCGATGATCATGTGCTCGCAAAATGGAACATCATTACAGCTGCCCAGATTTATATTCAGGCCAGGTGTCAGTTGATGTGTAAAATATGAAGCTTGTGTGCAGTGAGACTGGCAACTTTGGATCAATATTGCATTTATTATTTTTTCAAAAGTACATTAAACCTATATAATTTCTGATTACAGCATATCAATAGATTTGTATCTATATTTTTTGAAGGGTTGGAATTTGTTTAGATCTGACAGCATTCTTTCTGACTTGGTAGAAATTTTGCATTTTTTGCGCAAAAATCGCACAAAATTGTTGTTGTTGTTTTTCAAAAGTATAAATAAGAGAACTTGAATATATTTATATATATATATATATATATATATATATATATATATATATATATATCCAGGATCAAATTCAATGGTGAGTCATGAAATAGCATAAGGCAAAAAGGTATATCATTTTTGTGGTGGTCCTGACAGGTTATTCTTTTTTTTCACAAAATTACTGAAAAAGGCACCGAAGGTGTAGGCAGAAAAAAGAAATCATGGGATCCGCTCCTGGATATGATATTTTTCTTTTGATGTCCGTTAATTTTAATGTGATAGGGCAATCCGTTTGTTTGTTAGGTAAGGTACAAATTGAACAAGTTGTGCAAGAAAATAGTTCCGAAAAAATTGCATGAAAGAAAATTCAATTCCTTTGTATTTGTGGCTGTAATATGACACCTACTCACTTCTTCTGTCCTGTGTTGTTATTATTGTATGAAATAAACTTGAATCATAACTTCTGTGATATTGGCATTCAAAAAAAAAATCCATATATTTTGTTTTTTGTTTTTTGGCTGAAAACTCGACTTTTTTAACTTGGTAACATCAAACGTAACGACACTTGGCTTGTTTGGGTGTTGGTTCACATGTGGCTTCCCATATATGATGCCCAGTAACTGGATTGTGCTAATTTTATTTACTTCAACAGAATATCTCAAAGTAGTCAGAACAACGGTAGTGGTTAGTCGGTACTGGCCCACTCTTCTGTCCATGGCTAATGCTCTCCTGCTCCCTATGAGGGACCCTTGTCAGTGGCTCACTTGGTTTGCAGGGGTCATGGACTAATGACTGTGCAAACAATGACATGGTTCATTATCATGCCCATGCAAACAAAGCCCATGTGGTCAGGAATGCAGAAACTCTTCAGTGTAATCATAACAGGTTTGAGCTCAATTTTCTTATAACTTTTTTTTGTTCACATATCTGAGTTTCTGGGAACCTGTAGTTTACGTATTCAGTTATCCAAAAATATTAAAAACGTAATTAGAGTTTATACATAGGTGTTGGCCTCAGATCTTCCACCTTAACACGGGAAACACTTTCCTGTATTCAACTTGTTAATTAAGCAACCCCTGGCAATGAGAATCAGAATTCTCTTTCCTCCTGCCCCCACATCCACCCCTCCTTGGCAAGCCTCGTTTAAAAAAAAAACAACAAAAAACAAACAAACTCTGAAGCGCAGTGATAAACGGAAGCACGATAAACAGTCTTCTTAAGCCAAGTTCTGACCCAGACCAGTTATTTGGATAAATCAAGGTGTGACTGTACTATATGGCATTTTTTGCGATGACTGCCCTATTCAATACATAATAAACAAAATCTTATATGGCGGGAGAGTGAGTTACTATATTTTGTCAGTCGGAAGAGTCACTCGAGACCTAAGTCACTCATGATTTTTAACGATCCCTAATGACAGAACAAAAGTAACTCGCTCTTAGCCATGTACAATTCTCCTTATATCAGAAAATGAATACAAAACGCAGTATGAAAACATCTTTCTCCTGCCTTGACTTTGCAGTGGTTTAAATCGATTGCATGGCAGCAACTCCTAACTTTTGAGAAATATCTTGCCTTAGATCCGTTTTTATAAATGTAGCTACAATAGATACGTTGAACTATTCACTACATTATTCAAATATAAACTTAAACCCACCTGACATCTTTAAAAAATCACTTTTGTACAGAAACTTCAAAAATGATTGCTATAATTTCATTCTTAAATGTTCAGGTTTTATAAGTTTTTTGCCATTCTCTGTAGTTCTCTTTCATTCCAAATAATTGCAGATTATGTCGTTGATAATGAATAGGTCATCCGTATAGATGAAAATCAACGTAAATATATATATATATATATATATATATATATATATATATATATATATATATATATATATATATATATATATATATATATATATATATATATATATATATATATATATATATATATATATAATGAATTTTCTTCTCTTTGACAGCTTGCCGAAAACGTGTATAATTAGAAGACAAACCTCATTGAACATGCTTTACTGAGATGATGACTTGCATTATTATAGATAACATGATTATATTACATGTAGCTATACAGACAACAAAGGTGACCTTTTCGTATCGCAGGTAAAATCACTGATGTATATCTTGGGAAATTGATGAAGTATAGAGAAACACATTGAATATATATCTTGGTACGTTGATGGAATATAGAGCAGCATACTAAATAGGTTGTCTGCAATTTATAGCAATACGCAATAATTTGTGATATAACAGTGACATTACCCGGTACATAATTATAAATTACCGAAACTACGTTTAGACTACTAAATATTTTTTTTTCTAAAATGCGCATGACAACATTTCACTGCACTAGCTAATGGAAAGGTCAGTTTTATTTCACCTCATCCGATCTTATTTATTCATAACATTATATTTATTTTATTTGTGGTTTAACAATATATTTGGCCAGGTGGATCGGGATGGTTGAAATATTTAAAATTTGAATTATTTCGTTTCATCGACCAAATGGATTGTGTTGTTACGAACTGGGTATTTCACTTTTAAACGGCATGTAAATGTGGCTTCCATGCTACAAGTTTCACATAAAGAGTCTGAAAGGAAGGGGGATCCGAAGTGGTCTCTTTCTCAGGCTCGAAGATTGCGATTTTTGGTTAAAAATCGTTAAGGATGTTTGGATATAATCTGTTCTTGTCGTGTAATTAGTTTGCGCCCGCAAATTTCCTAGTTTGTTTCACATACAGTTCGAGCCGATCCGTTGATAAAAAAACGTTCGCCAGAATGGGAATTGACCACAATGGAGAATATTGACATAACTTAAGGAACTATCAAATAATACTAAGCTATGATTTGGCAAAGGAACTTCGTACGAAAATTACGTACAATAAAATTGTGTGTATCGTACGGTGGATTTTAGATGTTTCATGGGAAAGAAAGTAGAGGGCTGCCTGAATAGCCCGTGCTCAGCTGACCAAAGCTTTTCCCACAAAATCGAGTTTGCAACAGAAAAGACCTGGGTTGAGCTTTAGCTAAGTACATATGACATTTAAAAGTATTTCTTAGAAAGACGACTGAGCCCCCTAAAGGCTCAGCCTGACGAGGACCTCAGCTGAACTAAAAATTGCAGCGCCATCTGGTGAATAATTCCAAACTAGGAGTCCCCAGGGGTGTTCCCCTGTGATATCAAAGGAATTGGTGAGTGGTCTCAGATAAGTTGTTTTAAAATTTGCCCCCCGTCCCCGTAAAAAATCTCAAAAGTCCAAAAATTACTGAAGCGTGACCATTTGAACAAACTTGGTAAAGACCCATCCAAGGTACCTTGTCACCGTGCTTGAAGTCAATCTGGGTGACGGTTTCAAAGAAGAGACAAAAATGTGAATTAGCATTAGACTGCTCATTGAATTTCGTAGTAATCATTTAAAAGGTGCATTTACCAATAAGTACCGAACCTAACAAAGTAAAATAAAATTAAATCATTAAAAATTAGGAATCCACAGCAGTGCCACATGGTTATCAATTTGTTTGGCCCTTCCACAAAAACATATCAACAAAGTTCCAGCTTAATCTTAGTGATGGTTCTGGAGAAGTTGAAAGTAGTAAAAACACAAAACAAAACAAAAAAATATATAATTGCAGCGCCATCTGGTGCACAAATTAAGAACTAGAAGTACCTGGAAACGTTCCTGTGTGACATTAAATCAATTGGGTGGGCATTTTCGGAAACGATTTTATATGATTTGACCCCCCACCAACCCATTAACACCACCCCCCCATAATAAAAAATACTAAAATCACTGGAGCGTGCCCTTTTGAACAAACTTCGTAGAGACCCACCCAAGGTATTTTGCCAGCAAGTTTGAAGTGAATCTTGATGACGTATTTGTAGAAGAGGTCGAAATTATAATTGTTAGTGGATGGAAGGACGCCTCGGCCTCGTAAAAGCCAGGCCTGACTAGTCAGTCAGTTGAACTAAAACTGGAAGATTTAAAATTGGTGGTTGTCCAAACCGTTCATGAACCAGTATTTAAGTCGTGTGTGTGAGTGGAGGGGGCGGGGGAGGGGGCCGGGGTACCTGTGTTATTTGCGTGTAAATCTTAAACCCTGTGTTTGTTTTGCCATATACTTCTCTTTAAGCGGTATATTATTTGAAGAGTGTCCTGTATTTCTAAGTAAAAGAGCTTTGGGATTGATTTATCCGTGTGACACATTATAATGCAAGAGGTTGGTTACATTTCCGTTGTTTTGGTTCCATGTGCATTTGACTGGTTAGCTACTTTGCAAACCACTTATCATTTTTCAGTGACCCAGCCTAGAGAGCAAAGACTTGTTTGTTTGTCTGAAAGAGGCAAGGTATAGATTAAACCTTATAGACTCGGATTCAAGCCTGTGTAATGTTCTAGCGTCCATCCCTCCGGTTCGTTATTTCCTCACAAGATTTACAACATAATATATAAAAAGTAGCGTAAGTAGACCATTGCTTTGAAAATATTTCCAGCTCTAGCTGTGTGTATAAGGATGCCGGTACTCACAACATCTAATCCGAATTCCTGCTTCACTGCAACCTTGTCACCTATTAGCACTATTATTGTTTTCATTCATTAGAAATTAGGTTGCGTCTTTAAGGTGTTGAAATTGAAATTTTGCAAAAGGTTGCATTGTCACTAAATACAACTACTCCCTGGACAGCTGCCCCTTATTTTAACGCCTATAAACCTAACACCGATGTGTCTACATGCCTGTTAAAAAGACTAGAATTTGTTCTAGTTTGCTGAATGTCGCGTCTGTCTCTGTTTTCATCAAGAATTATATAGGCGATCATTTAACAATTCTCCTCTGCGAGCCATGTGACACATTGCACAGTGCGCACAGGAAAGCTGCTGAATCAGTATCCAAAGGGTTAAGTAGATTGAGTGAAAGTAATGGACAAACATTGTTTTACATCTGGGAAACCTTGCAAAGACAAAAAGCCTAATTTGAAACAGTATACTTGCAAGATGACAGCTCTCCTGTTGCAACCCTTACTGGCTTGGCTAAAGACAATTGAAACACTCATGCTTGGGTGCCAGCGTGAGTTCGTCAATATTGATGACCCGGATCATGCTATCCTGCTAACTTTCACCAACAATCTCCATTCTGAACTGGAACAGCCTACCGTTTACATCGTGGTGTTTTTTGCAAGTTTAAGCGGGAATGGATAAACCCCACTGTGACAAGTGCTGTTGATGGCAATATCAACCGTGAACACATGGAGAAGGTTTGTCATAGATGAGATATTTTCCATCATTATCAGTTTTCTGGAATACGTCCTGCCGGGCCTGTCATCCCATATAGGATTCCATAACATCCACCTCCGAAGTTATTAAAGAGATGGCCACCTGGTGGCCAGATTTTAGCTCACCACATGTGACGTGTCCAGGAAGAAAAGGTTATGCAAATTCTCCGCATTTCCGAATGGCTAACGTTTCAACAGCAGTGTGTGCCATACAAAATAGAAATCTACGTTGAAATTTTGTGCTGATCAAGTGAAAATATTACGTATATATATATAATTTGTACACAAAATATTGCAGGTTGGTGGACTATTGAACAATAAATGTTTGAAACTTGCCACTTGGTCGACCGTTGTTGTCATTTGAAACCCTCTCACATTTTCGACAGGTGGCGCGGTCTAAAAGGAGCAGTTAGTTTCCAGATCTACATGTATAGCAAGCACTCGCACGTCCAGGCATTAATACTCTACACTTAAAATTAATAATACACTATTAAGTGACCGTATGGGCTATATTTGCAATATACATGAACTGACAATAACGAACAAATGAAAAATATACAACAGTTAGCATTTGAAAACATTTAATTTGGTACATTTCCATACACAACTCATACAATAAAACATATTTCATGACACATGGACAATATTATGGTGCCAATATAATTACCCTTCTCAGCTTCTGCAACACGCACAGAGGACTTTGGTATTTTTCCTAGCCTCTCGTAAATCAGAACAAAATGTCAAGTGGACTTAGTCATCTCATTTGTCACATTGAGCCCACTGGACAATAGGCAAGTAGTTCCATTAATGCATCTTAATATGCACTCTAATCTTCATCTTTTGTAATTTACGGGACAAGGGTGTTTTTTTTTCTTTCTTTCTTATTTGTACTTAAGTTTGATTTGTTGTTGTGCCAGATGCGCTTGCTTTTGTGTCTGTTTGGACTGCTTTTCCTTATCATATGAAGCCTGATGGAACTCTACAATTGGTTGCACAATGTCTGGCTCTGAAAATGCATGTCCAATACAATTTTTTCTGATATCCCTCTTGTGTTTTGTAGTAGTTGAGTAAGATTCTGGAATTTGAAATTTAGGGAATTTTATTCTCGAAGAATTCTTTTTCAGGAATAAGGTGGGTGGGACAATGTTCTCCTGTTGATCCAGCTTTAGCTGAAAACAGTGCAGAATGTGCATTTTTTGTTCTATCACATGAATCGTTGCTGTGCGGAAGGACACCACACATTTTTAGAGCCACCATTAAATTCTGGGGACTTAATGGTTTGTAGTTTACGTTGCATGCTAATCCACATACCTCGCACCTAGAAATCACCTTTCCAGGATTTACTCCCATGTATTTGTGACATTCCACATTGTACAGCCTTTCGAATGGGTCATAACAAGCCACACCCAACAGGTGTAAAACAAGCGAGGTATGAGCTGGCAAAAACAAACAACACTATGTTGTGCTCTCATGCCCAGTTTATGAGTCCAATATGAACATGAGACCTATGACCATCATAAAACATAATAATTTTCTGGTCAGTATTGTTGGGAATATAATGAAAAAAAATCTGCATATACTCCTTAAATATTTCACAAGAAGACCAGCCACTGTCAGTGACTGAGGTTTTTGTTCCTGATGTTGCACCCTTAAGCAATCCAGGAATCATCCGCATGCCCTTGAAAACCACCACCACCACCACCACCACCACCACCAACAACAACAACAACAACAACAACAACAACAACAACAACAACAACAACAACAACAACAACAACAACAACAACAGCTATGACTTTGGGTGGCTGATGCTCTGCTTGTAACTTTTTTTCATCAATATCGTTAAGTCTTTCAGGTTTTTCGGTCACGTCATATTTGTGAAGAATGTTATCCAGCTCAACATAGTATTTGTTTATACATTCTTCTGACGCTCGCTGGGCTCTTAATACTGAAAGCAATCTTGATTTTGTTAACATGAGAATAATCCATCTTTTCAAACATCCTGCCACCCAGTTCTCACTCAGCCTGTAGTCAGTGAGTTTTTCTCTTTTTTCAAATGTACAACATAATCAGTAGATAAATTTGAAATTTCAGTCCTTGTGTTAGCGTAACCAAGCGGGGCCATTTGGTCATCATGGTCTACAAACTGCTTCTCTTCTTTACGTATGAAAAGGGTCGGCGGACTTATTAGTATGCACGTTTCTGACACACGCCCATGTATTCTGTCCTGCCAAGTTGTAAGTGGCACATCATGCTGTGTAGCTGCCCCCTCTGACATAAATATGCCCATTTTTGACAGCATCAAATGCTTTTGATAGCTGGATTGCAGCATATGGGTCCTTAGTAGATTTCAAAAGTTTTGGAATTGTATGTTTCTGATAAATAAATAAATGAATAAATAAATAAATAAATAAATAAATAAATAAATAAATAAATAAATAAACGACCAAAGGAACGAACGAACTAACGAATGAATGAATGAACAAACGAACAAACAAACAAACTTACAAGCAAAAAAACAAAAACAAACAAACAAACAAGCAAACAATTATACAAATAAATAAATCTGTTCTATGTCTTCTTAATGAATTATCATTTTGTAGTTTTATGCAAAAACGCTTTGAATATTTTTGCCATTATTTCACTCTGGTTATTTACTTTCAGTTATCTTATTGCTATGTACACATGCCCTTAACCAAAAATAATATAATTTCTGGTCCCTACAAGTCCACATCTTCTGAACACTTTTGATGTGCTGTTCTTAGTGACGCAGACGACAATACATCAAAAGGGATAAAACAATGTTATAACAAAGGAAAAAAACCGGAATTGGATTAATTATGATTCCAAGATTAAAGAAATGTTATAAAAATATAAAATTATAGCAATACCTGCTTTATCCGCATATTTGCAAACTGTAAAACACGGGGAGACCGAATGTTGCAAACGGCACAGAATGGTAGCATATAACGGTCTCGTTTCGAAAAATCTCGCGATATTACGCAACACGACCAATTTTTTGTTACCAATTGAAAATAGAGGCATAACGGAAATAGGTGCGTCAACCATAAATCTGACATGGAGTAGCGGAGTCGAATTCCCCCCCTCCCCTCATAATAATGATAATAATAATAATAATAATAATAATA